>JAOPJM010111792.1:0-13851 GCA_027124095.1 Muusoctopus leioderma
CATGTGATTGTATTGGCCAATCGTATGTTTACAATGTTCACATCGTCACGTGACTGCATTGACCAATCGAATCATTCGACGATCGACTGCTGGCGTTGCAACCGCTGACGTACAAAGCCCAAATAATTCGCACGTGTAAGTTCTCGCTACATACTCTCAGATTACCAATTATCCAGATATTGGCATGAAACCATAGATACAAATACACAACATACTCTCTGACAGTGTATTGTGTACCTCAAGTTTGTGCACATAAAACCATAGAAAAGCCCATATCCTAAAGTAAATGGATCCTCCGGTCGGTTTCAAGGATGAGTATTCCAATTGCTCGATCAACTGAATTACATGTACACTCCTTTGAATTACATATAGAGTCAATCTGATGGCCTTCCTTACAGTTTCTGCCTACCCAGTTTCACTCAATGCCTGGGTCAACCTGAGGCTACATAACCCAGTCTCACATACATACATACATACATACATACGTACGTATACACACACACACACACTAGGGAACTGATGTTAGTGCAAATGGCAAAGACTATGACTGAGTGCTTTACAATATTGAGGATAGTTGCTCATCATCATCATCATCATCATCATCATCATCATCATCATCATTTTACATCCGTGTGTTTCCATGCCAGCATAGGTTGGATGGAGATTTCTTGGGACAACATTTTACGATTGGATGCCCTTCCTGCCACCAACCATACTGATTAAGTATGGGAATCCTACTACCGAACAGCCTGGCATTTTGTTATTTGGAGATGTAAACAAACTCGCCAGCTGATCAATAAACGGTGTCCAGCAATGACAAGCACATGCATGTTCACACATGCATACATACATACACACACACACACACACACACACACGTATATATCTATATATATATACACACACATCTACAATAGGCTTCTGCTCAGTTTCCGTCTACCAAATTCACTCATAAAGCATTGGTCGGCCCGAGGCTATAGTAGAAGACACTTGCCCAAGGTGCCACGCAGTGGGACTGAACCTGAAACCACAACCACACAACCATTCCTGCACCTAAAACATGCGCTCATGTTTCGAACTGAAATTTCACTAGCGTTCAAGTCCAATCAGGGTAAGCTGTGCCTTCTATTCCTCTAGGGTCAATAAGATAAGTAATAGTCAAGTACTGATGTACTCCAGTACATTTTATCTGGTGCTTTACCAATTCTGCTATCCACTGATAATGACGATATGACGATGATGATGGTAGTGATGATGATGGTAGTGATGATGATGACTTCTCACTTTGGTGCAAGGCCACAAATTATAAGGAAGTAACACAGACAATAGTATCAACCCTAATACATGACTGGTACTTGTGCATCAACTGTCAACAGATGACGCACAAAGCCTGTGTCATCAGGATTTGAGCTCCGGCATAGAGTAACAATTAAATACTGTTAGATATCTAGTTACTCTGCCAAGGGCAATGGTTTTATTCTCCAGGTCAGCCCTGATCGAGCAAACCTATGATGATAGACGGTCCATTCCAGCGATGACTATCCAGTTTACCACCATTGCCACAGTAATAATTAATAATAACTGTTTCTAACATAGGCACAAGGCCAGAAATTTTGTGGGGAGGGGTAAGTCGATTACTATCGACCTCAGTACTTGACTGATACTTTGTTTATCGACCCCACAAAGATTGAAAGGCAAAGTTGACCTCAGCAGGATTTGAACTCAGAACGTAAAGAGCTGGAACAAATACTGCAGCGCTGTACCTATTCTGCCAATCCACCACCTGATAATTAATAATAATAGATTTCTGACATAATCACAAGACCACAACATTTGGAGGAGAGGTGTAGTTGATTAAAGTGATTAAATTTCCTGATTGGGTTCTTATATATTATTGACCCATGAAGGATGAAAACCAGAGTCAACCTAAGCAGTATTTGAACTCAGAACGCCAAGAGATGTAACTAAATACCATTAGATATTTTGACCATCACTCTACAGGATTCTGGCATCCACCACTCTTTTAATAATGGTTTCTTACATTGGTACATGGCCACAAACTTTGGGGAGAGAAGAGAATCAAGTAAATTGTTCCCCAGTTCATGACTTTACTTATTTGTATCAACTCCTCCACCCCAGAGGGATGAAAGACAAAGTTGACATTGGCAGGATTTGAACTCAGGATGTAACTAAATACTACCATCTATTTTGTCAGCCACCGCCCTTTTAATAATTTCTAACATAGGCACAATGTCACAATTTGTTTTTGTTTTTTTTTTTGTGTTTAGGTGGGAGTTGTTTTTAATTACATTGTGGTATTTTATTTTATCAACCACTGAAGAATGAAAGGCTAAATCAACCTCAGTGGGATTTAACCCTTTAGCATTCAAAACGGCTTTATCCGGCCGCAGTTTTCTCCCCTGTTTTTATTCAAAACGGCTTTTGATATAAAGTCCATAAAAGTAAATTTTAACGAACAAAATCAGGTAAAAATACATAATTGTAAATCATTGATATTTAAACACCTACTGAAAAAATTTCAAGTCTGCACATAAAAAATTAACGAAGTTACAAACAAATATGGTTGATAACCCTCTTGATTATGTAAATAGATAAGCATGACATTTGACGTAGTAATGTGAATGCTAAAGGGTTAAACTCAGAATGTAAAGGAGATGTAACTAAATAATGCAAAGCATTTAATTTGATCCATTATAGTTTTTGCAACTTTGCACCCATTCGCCATCCTTTATAATAATCATAATAACAGCAATTTCTATCTAACACACAAAGCCAGAAATGGTGTGGGTGGTGGGGGGGGGGGGAGGAAGTCAATTAAATTGACCTCGGAAGGATGAAAGTCAGTCAACTTCAACAGGATTCGAACACAAAAGATGTAAAAGTATGCAAAGAAATACAGAAAGGCATTTTATAATTGTGTACCTTTGCATTCTAAGTTTGAATCCTGCCAAGGTTGACTTTACCTTTTATCTTCTGCAGGGTAATAATAATAATAATAATAATAATTGTTTCTACCATAGGCACAAGGGGGCCAACAACCCCCAGTACTTGACTGGTACTTTATTTTATGGACCCCGGAAGGATGAAATGCAAAGTCGACCTCAGCGGGATTTGAACTCGGAGTGCAGTGAGCCAGAACAAATACTGCAAGGCATTCTGTCCAACACGCTAACGACTCTGCCAATTCGCCTATAATAATAATAATAATAATAATAATAATATCAGTTCCAACAGATGATAACGTGTCTTTCAAAGAAATGGAGAAATTATCTAAATATAAAGATCTGGAAATAGAGATAGCCAGAATGTGGGGACTGAAAACAGAAACAATGCCTATAATAATAGGTGACTAGGAAATGATTTAAAAAAAAAACATGCAGACAAATACATAACCAAAACCCCCCAAGACTTACAAATATTCACAATATACAAAAAAATAGAACTACTAGGCACTGCACACATATTAAGTAGAGTACTGTCGTCAATACAATAGAATCAACAAAACACTGCACATACCCAAGGCACACACAGAGCTGTGCTCAGTAGTGCAGTAAAAGCATGGAATATAAACAAGAGTAATGAATAATAATAATTGTTTCTAACATAGGCACAAGGCCAGAAATGTTGGTGGGAGAGGGAACAGTCAATTATATCGATCCAGGTACTTGACTGGTACTTTATTTATCGACCCCAAAAGGATGAAAGGCAACAACAACAACAAGAAGAATACTGATGATGATATATGTAGGCGCAATATTCTTGTGAAGTGAAATATCAGTTAGTGATATGATTTATATATACATACATACATACATACATATATATGTGTGTGTGTGTGTGTCTCTGGTGAAATCTAGGTGAAAGCAAAAATGTGTGCCAGCTAAATCTATATAGTTGGGTGGTGCAGCCAATTAAGTCTGACCTCTTTCACCAAGTTGCGTGGTGATGTATGGGTTGTGTGGGCGTGGTGATGTATGGGTTGTGTGGGCGTGGTGCAGTGGCAGAGAAAAGAAAAACAATATGTTGATTGCGAAGGCTTTGAATTATTCATTGCAAAAATAAAACCTCCACCAACAACAATTGCTACTACACTTAAAACAACATGAACCGCTACTACTACAATTACATGAAGCTCTCCTACAGTAATACCAGCAATAATAACATGAAAGCACTACTACAGTAACAACAACAGCAACAATATGAACAAAAAAGTTTTGTTCTGTAGGTTATTGTACTTTTCATGCTTTTTATTAAAATTATCACCTGATTGCTTTTCTATTATCTAGCAGTTATTGACCTCTTCTAATTACCATATGAACATATGTATATATATTTTTATATGTGCACATACTCACACAAACATGCTCCCTTTTCTCCTCCCCCCCCCATACTGCCTCCCTATCTACTCACATACATACACTCATTGACTGAATCTGTCCTACCTTGTTTGACCACTAGTGTTTGATGCTAGAAACTAGACTCTAGTGTGCATGGGCATGTGTGTTATTGTTTAGCCCCAGGTCAGCCCTTTTTTTTTTGTTTTTTTTGTTCACTAAATTGTTTTGGAGGAAGTAGCTGTGCCCATAGCCTTCGCAGACCCTCTGAGACTGGTGAGATTATGGTTAACATTCCTTGTGAATAGTTGCAAGTTGAGGATTCTTGGGAAGGAAGGACTGGGCATAGTGATTAGTGCATGACTTGAGGAGTGGGATGGACACAACATGACTCACAAAATGAGGAGAGATGAGCGAGTTGGAAGTGTCTGAAAGAGCAGACCTACGATCAAAGGTGTTCCAGCCGTGACCATCCTGTCGGTTTTTTCAGGCACAGTGTATAAGGACCACATATGTTTGTGTATGTGTTGCATTATGCATATTGTACTGGAGCTTCTATAGAAGGGATGACGGGTTTTACTATTGAGATGCTCTTCCAAGGAGAAAGGTGTTATTGTTGTTTAGTCCAGGTCAGCCCTGATCAAGCAGACATCTGGTCAAAGACATTCCATTGCAGCCACGACCATCCAGTCTTTTTAGGGGTATGTAGGACAACGTTGTGTGTCCTTTCCTTATTTTAGATGGTAGGGTGTGATTTGATGGAGATTTGCCTGCTATTTCTAATTTGGGTTATTATGGTGGATGGTAATTGACTTCCAAATTTGGGTTTACGTGGAGAATGTGAGTTGGCTCTTCAAATGTAAGCTAACATAGACGTAGAGGATTTGAGTTCCACCCCACGTCATCTCCCAATCTGAGTTAACTCGGATGTGATTTCTCTTCCACACCAAAAATATCTAGAGCTGAACATGGTAGATTTCATTTGGCCTCTCCTAAAATTTGAACTAGCCCTGTCAATACCAACCCACAGAAGATGTTTTTATATTACCAATTTTCCCCAAACTGTTTATATTGAAATTAAAATTTCATCTGAAATTTTGTTTAACTATGCTAATAACTACTGTAATTTTAACAGTTTTGAAGCAAAAAAATTCCTTCATATTCTTATCTCAAGTAACTTTTTTCAAACACCAGTTTATTATATCAATAAATATAGGAAGTTAGAGTTACGTTACTGAATCCCCTCCAATTATAATTATTAGATTATTTTGAATATTAGTTGAAACACCAATGTAGTCTATACTTGTTAGAAATATGGTTATGAAAGGGTTAACCTGGTTGATGTAGATTGTCACCCTTAACCCTCAAATCTGGTTGTTGTTGTTGTTGTTGTTGTTGTTGTTAAGCCCCAGGTCTACCCTGATTGAGCAGACCTATGACGAAAGACATTCCAGTCATGACCATCCTGTCTTTTTGTATATCTCTGACAACATTGTCCATGTCATTTCTTTTTTTTTTAAGATGGTAGGGTGTGATTTGAGAGAGATTTGACTGCTATTCCTAGCAGGTTGAGCAATCACACAGAAGCTTCCTTTTTGGCAATGGCGCAATGGTTATGAATTGATCCCCACCTTGTTATTTGGGTTAATATGATGGATGTGGATTGGTGCCCAAATCTAGTTAACATTAATTTACCCAAATTTTTGGCTATAATCAAGAACTTAATTATTTTTATTTATATATTTTTAAAATTTAGTCCCATTTCCATTCACGATTATCATGATGACGGTATTTATTTAAGTCATTTAAAGAGTTGGCAGTCTCAATGTATTTAGGTGTGCAGCTTCTTTATTAACTGGTTCTACTACTAGTGCAAATACAGTGTTATAACATCTGATTGAAGTTGAATGAGACAGCTGGATAAGTTGATTTTGATTTTATGTTTTTATCTTCATACAATGGAGATTGATGATTTAGTATCAGATGCATTGTGCATGATATGATATAGACAGTTGGCAGACAAGGGAAATTGGTATGGATGCACTGCAAGCCAGTGTGAAGAGGCATAACTTCAATGTCTCCCACAAGAGAAATGTCTACATTGGACAAGTTAACAAGAGAGCTTCCACATGACTCATACTACCTGCTAGTATAGGCTTTCGTTTTTCCCATGTGTATGAGAAGAGCTTTTGCTATATCTATTTTATTTTAGTCCCTCTAGCCTACAGATAACATGAGATTGGTGTAATTAATGTTCCAGTTGGTTGTGATAGGAGAGGTGTTACCAGAGGGATGAAGTTCTTGGAAAGAAGTATTGGCTAAAGTGTTTAGGTGGAAATGTAAGGATGGAGAGACATGGGGCGAAGGAAAAGGAAAGGTGGATGCATTAAATAAGTTCAGAAAGGAATGGTATAGAGTTGATGTGTTCAGAAAATCATCATCATCATCATTGTTTTACATCTACTTTCCATGCTGGCATGGGTTGGACGGATGATTGCAGCCTGATTTGATCCCTAATTGGAGTCACCACTCTCCTAGACAGGTTGGCAGCTCACATCTTGCTCATACGTTTCATTTGGCTTCGTTTCTACGACTGGATGCCCTTCCTATCACCAACCACTTTACAGAGTGTACTGGGTGCATTTTATCCTGGCACCAGCACTACATGCAGTATTTGTAGAAGAGACAGGGGATACAAATTGGGCCTAGTACTTAAGATATTCCGATCCATATTGTCTATAGACTCTGCTGTCTCTACTGTAGAGACAGCACACTGACCAAACCTTTCTTGAACAAGTCTTTGAGGCCTCCTGTTCTAATCCTAACCAGATGAGACCATTTGGGAGTTTCTTTGTCTATTAATAAAGTCAATTTAATACTCCCATTCTCTTATGTGCTGAGGCCTTTTGTTCCAATCTGTAACACTTGAGCTAATGAGGGAACTTGTATGCAAGACATCTAACCTCCTAATGTATAGCCACCAGATTTTCTTTCAAAATTATACCCCCATGGTCTTAAGTGCTTGGCATCATATATTCTAACTCTTCATTCTATTGACAATATGCTGAACCCAGAATTTTGTGACAAAGGCAACAATTCTAGAATCATATAATAGGCAGGTCAGAATTATAGTTTTGGTTTGTTGCCAACATAATAAATGCTTCCTCTTATTTGAAATGTAATGGTAGCAGTTTTATTTACTAATTAAGATGCTACGTTGTTGGTCATATATCATAGGTGGTTCAAATCTTGCTACAGACTACTTATCATATCCTTTTACAAAGTTCATTACTCTGCTTACTTAGATTTTTTCATTTTTATCTTTTATTTTCGTGTGTGAGAGAGAGTGAGAGATTTCAGTGTTGTTGCAATTTCTCCAAGAATAAAATTCCCAACTTCTGTCAATTTCCATGGTTACCACCAACTTTATGGCACTCACACAAAGTAAGCATTAACAAAATACTAATTTCATTGAAACAATGTATCCCTTGAGATCCAGAGTGTGTTGCATATACTGAGAGTGGAGCCCCATATTGGTGTTCAGTATTTTCCATTTAGGACTATTACTACTACTACTACTACTATTACTACTACTACTACTACTACCATAATAAATGGAATTGCTAGCAGTTGTTGTAAAAATAAACATTAAAACAAACAAACAAAAAGAATTTGCTTGATTATTAAGGTGATACATGTAACCTACATCTTGTCTTACAGCCAAGGATAGATTCTAATATGTCACTGCGGCACTTGTAATACTGTTGGCATATCTATTTACTTCTGGTTGCTCTGCCAAAGTATAAAACAAAGGCCCTCTTTTACTGTACAACTATCACTGCTGATGATTGGCTGCAATTGTCTGTATAGAAGTTTGCTACTACTGTTAACAGCTGCTGGAATGGTTGAGGGTATCTTTCGGTTTTTTTTTTGGGGGGGAAATGAATTTGTTTATTTTTCAAGTTCTAATTTTAATACTACACTTTGACACATGTACACATACATACTAAGTTCAGTTTTACTAAAATATATACAATGGTATGTACGCACGCACGTACACAAACATACACCCCCACCTCACATGTAGTTTTGTTACTTAGCATTTGTAAGACTGAGAAAACAGTATTCATAGCTGGACAAACATGGCATATGAGAAATCTTTATGCCATGTGTTTTTTCTTTCTTTATATCTTTCTGTAAGATATGCATATATATATACACAGAATTATTATACTTGTGTCGACTGCCCCTGAAATTAAATGTTCTTCTGCTTAAGCTGGAATATATATATATAGTATTTTAGTTAAACAGGGAGATAAGGTAACTGCTAATATTAGATAAACACAGCACCAGTCTTAAGACGTGTGTGTATATACATACCTCTTGTTGGATTTGAACTTACTAAGCTTAATCTTACTTTGAGCCTCAGCATTTTATCCATATGGATTTTTAACCCTTTTGATACCAACCCATCCAAAACTGCCTCTGGTTCTATGAAACAAAACCACCCATTTTAAAGTGTTCCTATTTAAATTAAACCTGCCAACAAAATTTCATATAAGAACCTTTTGGTAAGTTATGTTACAAACACCATCTTAATAATAAAATAGTTATTAATTCAGTAAATCCCTACAAATTCTTCATTAATTAGTTGAAATACAATGCATTTCATTAGAAATATGGTCACAAAAAGGTTAAAGAATACAATCAGAAAAATGTGTTTGGTAGTATTTGCTGCAGGCATTTCATTGTAACTTGGGTTGGGCCCTGTCCCACTTGGCAACTTGTTGTACTTACTATTTGTTTTCCTTGAATCCTACTGTTTCACTTTCTATTTACTTTAGTTGACCTTGTTGTGAGCAATTGCTATCAGACTTGGAAACATTGACTATGATATGATGGCATTCTATCCAGAGGAAGATTCATCTAAAGCTAAATACAAACCTGATAATTTGTTGTAATTACATTGTTTGGTGAATAAGTGGGTCAAACTAGTCAGAAGGCCTCCCTGGGAAATTTTCTGCAGTCATTATTTTAAGTTGCCCAATCTGAATGTTTTTCACTCAAAATCTTTATTCCCTGTCATCTAGGATCTTGATAAGATTATTCTTCACTGTGGATGTGTAATAAGGCCAAAACATGTCTGTAGTTGTCACCATACTTGCCAAAGATCAGACTCACTCTCCACTGCATGCCTCTATTCAATTCTTAATTAATTGGGATTTCAGAGTTGTCTTTCTTTACAACAATTAATTATTAAAGCTAATGATTTTTTTTCTCTTTATTACGAGTGTCATTTTACTTCATGAAAAATGTTGTTTATGGCTCACAACAAGTAGGTTAACTCTCACCCCACTTAACTATAATATCTGCACTGTTGATTGTATCATATCACTGGTACTGTACTATATCTATGGTGAAGACATGTAACACTCATTAGCTTACTTTACCAAGTTTTAAATAAATATTGTTAGTAGCTATCACTCATCACTGTAAAAAATAAGAGAACTATATCATAGCATGAGAGACAGAATTGATTATTTTTATGAAAAAAGAATTTTCTTTTTCTTTTTTTTAGAACCTTGCTACTGTACTGCAAATATTCAATGTCAATTACATTTATTTAAGTTTTGCAATAATACAGGGCTACCATACCCTCCTTGCATGGACTGTGTTGTGATGAGAAACAGCTGCCAAGTATCAAATCATTTTATTCTACTAGAATGCTCAACTTCAGTATTCGTAGCACAAATATAACATGTCCATATTTATTGAAAATGGCTGGCTGCTACCCTTCAACTAAAGTATACCATAATATATACCAGCGAGGAAATTCGAGTGGTGGAGCCGTGATTACCTCTTCAACAACCAGATCAATGCTGGACTTATCCTGCTCACATGCTTGTTGAACCTGACTTCTCAGCATGTCACTGTGGCAATCATCGTAGGAACATCCATCAGCAAACCCAAAGTTTGCTTGGGCCAGATTCTTCAACAAGTCAACATCACTGCAATCATCAATGGAACTCTCTTCGGTGGAACCAGAGTTTTATCAATTTCCTGTGGTGCATGGTCTTCCAGATGGGGGGCAATTCCTCAGCTTGGACAGTGTCAATTAGTTTAACAATCTACCTTTGGCTCAAATTTATTGTTAAGACTAAACTGTCAAAGCAAAACTTCTCCATGTTCAGACAGTCACCCAGGTAAAGACTGTCTTGTTGATGAGCAACACTGAAAGTTAAATAGTCTTTCATGAGGCATTTGGTTGGTCACAGTACAAAGGAGGGACCTAATTGCATGGAGTGATTTTCTCCAAAATGCCACTCCATCAGTTTTCTGGTAGCTTTCTTGAATAAAGGGCAAGTGTTATTGCCCTCCATAGAGTTCCATTTAGACGTTCTACTTGACTGTTTCCAATAGGATAGTATGGAGTTGTTTTAGTTTGAGCAATATTATTGGTCCCCTCAAAAAAGTACAAACATCTCAATTGGGTTCCTCAGTCTGAGTGGATTGAAGTTGGAGCAGAAAACATGAAGAATATAGACAGCAAATTACTGTAGGAGCTGTCATGTCTGAACATGCAAACACAAAGGCAAACCTTGAATATTCATCTATAACCACAAACAAGTAGCAGTAAGAGTTAAACGATGGCAGAGGACCTTTGAAGTCAACACTGAGATGCTGAAATGTTTGTGCGAACTCAATAAGTTTGGCGTGAGGAGTATGGTAGAATTGTAGTTTCAATTCCGAGCATGTGATGCATTCGTCACAAGTTTTTAACATCTTCCAAAGAAAATGGCAAGTTTTTAGATCTGACACAGTACCATAATCAAATCAACCAGGATGATACAAAAGCTTATGTAACTCTGCTTTTCCAGGAGATATTATAGAGGAGCATCTGGTAAGAGCGTCAACAGTTGTTATCTTTGCCAGGTATGTGTGATATGTCATAATTGTAGAGTGATAGATAATTCTATGTGCCAATGGAGAATCTAATCATTCTTCATTTTCCCTTTACTTTTGTGATTAAATATGAATGAAACCACTTGTTGATCAGTGTGTAATGTAAAATAGCCTTGAAGTAAATGTTCACCATTTCCTAACACTTTCTATGATAGCCATAGCTGCCTTTTGAATTAGTATGAGATTTTCTTCAGGGAAAGAAATAGTTCAGGAGAAGAAAGCATCAGTTTCAACATGTAGCAGGACCGGGTAAGATAGTTGATAGAAGCATTAACTATTGAAGTTTTAAGCAGATGAATAGCATCTAGGCACATTTTTTGCAATGGAAATGTGGGATTTAGTAGAGGTTGAATTAGTCCTGAGAAAGGAGACACCCATTTAGAGTAGTAACTAAAGAAATCTAGTAGTCATTGAAGTTGTTTAGCATTGCTAGGCATCAGGTAATTTTTAATCTTTCCAGGTCAGGCTGCAGAGAATTATTTTTTTTATTTTGTATCCTAGGTAACATGGATATTTAGGGGAGAAGACATTTGTCATTCAATGTAATGTTGAGTCTCTTAGTAACTGAAAAAAAAATGAACCAAATTCCCATCATGCCCCTCAAGTGTTTTGCCAACGACAATAGCATTAAGATAGGTGTGAACTTCTTGATATTATTGTCAGTAATTATACCATCCATCACTCTTTAAAAAGCACTTATGACATTAGTCACACTAAAGGATAACTTCGTAAACTGGAATAAGATCCATCAGCTTAAAATGCAGTGTATATCTTATTGCATTTCAGATCCAGTTTGCTGTAGGATTTATTGTAGGAAAATAGAATGCTCAAGATCTTCAATATTAGGAAGTGGATAGGCATCTAGAAAGCAGTAGTGATTTATCATTTGTGAATAGTTGATAACAAGTTGTTGTTTACCACTGTTTCTTACTACTGCCACTTGTGCTAGCCATGGAGAGACTGAAGGCTCAATAATAGAAGCATTTAGAAGCTGTTTAGTCTCTTTCTTAATAAACATTTCATCAAGTGGAGAAAAGTGTTGAGATTTAGTAGCAATTGGTTTCAAATTATTGTATAACTGGGAAAATACAAGGAGGGGTCACCAACATAAGTCAACGAACAGTAAGATTTTTTTAATGATCCTCCAAGTTTAAATGTAACAGAGATATGGCATTTAAGAAAGTCATGTCCCAGAATTATAGAGGAACAGAAATTAGGCAAAACATGTAAATGCATCTTTTCATATAGGTAACCACATGTTTGAAATAGAGAAAGATGAAGAAATGGTGTTTAGATTGAGTTGCCAGGCCAATTTGAAGACATTGCCAAGATGTTGAGAGTGAGAGATTCCTGCAAACATCTTCATCTATGAAACTGGCCACACTACTCAAATCGAGTAAAGCATCAGTATGTTGGTTAGCCATATATATGCTAATAGTAGCTTTTTCAAGTCCATTTCCTTGATGTCGAGGGGATTGTAGATGCTGATGTTGTGGCACTTTTTGACTAACATGCTCATGAAAAATGTCCAGCCATTTTGCAGTTGTGGCAAGTTCCATTCTTTGCTGGACAAATAGAATGGTCATGATAGAGGCCAGCACAAAAATAGCATCTTCATCTATATGTTGATTTGTTTATGACAGTAGCAATATGTACATTGCTAAAGGAGCTGGGCTCTTATTTTTGTTGCCATGCCAGATAGGACATTGAGAGGGATGGAAGATCATTGGTAAGTCTTTACATTTCTCGGAACAGCTTCCAAAGAATGAACTTGGGTGATTGCCTGTTCCAAATTCAATGAAGAGTTTTCAAAGAGTCTTTGTCAAATATGGTTAGAATAGATCCCAGAAATAAATGAATCTCTAATGATTTCTCCTCGATATACATCAGCAGTTACATCCTGAAATTTACAGTGTCTGGTGAAGCTGCATAGAATGGTGACATAAGATTCAATGTCTTCACCTGGTTGCTGTTTTTGTGACTGTGATTAGAATCTGCAAAAAATTGTATTCTGCTGTTTAATGATGATATGATTGAGGGTAACTGTTGCAGTATTGTATTTGATGCAATGTACAATATGGCTGACGATTGAAGGTGAGATGAAGTTAGTAAGCAGAGTGAGTTTCTGTTGTTCAATTGAGTTTGGGAATTCAGGAAGAAAATTTAGGAATGTAGTTGTCTAGTGTATCCACTCTGTGCTTGTATCTGATGAAGTGCTGTCAAAGCAATGTGGCTGAAGAAATTTTCCTATTATTATTTTGGTATTTCACTGTGGAAAGATGTGTCCTGGAGTATTTTCTGGTTGAACATGTGAAAATAATTGGTTCTAAGTTTTAACTGAATAAATAGTTGTGGTGAGAAACAGTTGCCAAATAAAATCATTATATTTTTCAAAGTACAAGTGTAAACATCCATATATGTGTGTGTGTGCGTGTCGTTGCATGGCGCTGTTTGTGGCTGAAACCGACCGGTGACATTTGTTTATATTCCTAATAACCAGATGCCCGGCCGTTCAGTGATTCAGTGTTGTGAT
>JAOPJM010111984.1:0-13847 GCA_027124095.1 Muusoctopus leioderma
CACGCAGTGGGACTGAACCCGAAACCATGCGGTTGCGAAGCGAACTCCTTAACCACACAGCCATCTGCGCCTATATAGTATAATATAAAAGTATAAATTGTATCTTAGTGATTAGCAGAACTACAGAAGCATCAAACTGCTGGACCAGGTTATGAAAGTTACAGATAGTGTTATTGCACAATTGATCAGGAACAGAATTAGAGTAGATGAGATGCAATTCGGCACCAGGAAGGGGTACTACTGATGCCATCTTCATAGTGAGGCAACTTCAGGGAAAGTTCTTAGCTAGGGATAAGCCCCTATATTTAGCTTTTGTTGATTTGGAGGCCTTTGACAGGGCTCCATGTGTGGTGATCTGGTGGGCTCTTAGGAATCTAGGGGTAGATAAATGGCTTGTAAGAGCTGCACAAGCTGTGTATAGAGGTTCAGTCAGCAAGGTGAGAATTAACAAATAATTCAGTGATGAATTTAGAGTACAGGTAGGGGTCCATCAGAGCTCAGTTCTCAGTCCCCTCCTGTTTATTATAGTTCTTCAGGCCATAATAGAGGAGTTTAAGACTAGCTGCCTGTGGGAACTTCTGTATGTTGATAATCTGGTACTTATAGCAGAATCTATAGCAGATTTAGAGAAGAAATTCCAGACATGGAAGCAAAATCTGGAATTGAAAGGCCTAAAAGTAAACTCAGCAAAGACTAAAGTTTTAGTAAGAAAGAAGACAGGCTTTGATACCATCAGGGAAATAGCCATGCTCGATATGCAGAAAAGCGGTAGGTAGAAATTCCATACTGTGTACCCAGTGTAAACTGTGGATGCACAAGAGATGTAGTGAGGCAGGCTGACAGAAAGGGCAAACTTTGTGTGTGGCAGATGCAAAAGAATTGTTAGTAAGAACACATGTGAAATAAATCCCCCCAACTGCCCGGATGGCTCACTGGCAGTAGTTGACAGTTTCTGCTATCTTGGTGACCTCATCAGCAGTGGAGGATGGTGTTCCGAGAGCATAGATGCCAAAGTAAGAATGGGATGGAAAAAGTTCAGGGAGCTATTACTTCTGCTGGCAACAAAGGGCTTCTCTCTCAGAGTGAAAGGCAGATTGTATGATGCTCGTGTACAAAGTGCAATACTGCATGATAGTGAAACATGGGCCTTGAATGTGGGAGATTTGCAACAGTTAGAAGAAATGAAGCGAGCATGCTCTGATGGATGTGTAATGTTAGTGTGCATGAGCGATGGAGCATGAATGAGCTGAGAGAAAGATTTAGTATAAGAGGAATCAGATGTAGTATGCAAGGGAGGAAACTGCGCTGGTACGGGCATGTGATGTGTATGGAGGAAGCCAGTTGTATAAAGAAGAGCCAAACACTTGAAGTGGATGAAACCTGTGGAAAAGGGAGACCTAGGAAGACATGGGACAAAGTGGTGGTGACTGACCTCAGGAGGCTGAACCTCAAGAAAGAGATGACTAGAGACCGCAATGATTGGCAACATGCAGTGTGGGAGAGGACCCGCTCTCCAGTGCAAGCTTGGCAAATCGATCATTAGAAATAATGGTGATAGTGGCTGTGCTGCAACACTGGATCTCCCTCCCAGTATACTCCTGTTAAGTTCCCATCTATCTACTACACTCTGATTTATCTCTCTCCTATTCACTCTACACTACTGCCTGTGTCATGAGGGATGGCATTTTCTCTGCCCATCCACCTTCACTCACTATCATTATCACCTTTCCCACCCCACAATCACACCAGTTACCACTCTACATCTCCTCCATCAAGACATATAGGTTGGCATTGGATTTATCCATACTCACCTATCACCCTCTACTTATCATCATCATGTGTCACTATCACTCGCCCCCACACACACCATCACACCTCTTACCCATCTACATCTCTTCCATCACATGTAGATTGGCATTGGATCTGTCCATACTTACCTATCACCCTCTACTAATCCTCCTTATGTGCCTCTTAGTGGACATTTACCACTCTCACCAGCCATCATCCCCCTCTGCTGCTACTTGTACCACCTATCATCACCCACCTCTGATGCTATCCATTAAATGATCTCTCCTACCTTGATGTTCCTATGATACACCTATACTACTGATACCCATACAGTTTTCTACCCATCCTCCTACCAACACCTGATATGTAGTTACCACTATCTTGTCACATTCCTCTCCAACCACCATTCAGTCACTGCTTCCCTCATCACACCCATACTCATAATCTCTTCCCCCCCTGCCCTCTTGTAATCACTGCCTCCCCATCATACCCACTTTCTTGCTCTTTCCCTCCCGCCCTCTCATACATCACTCACCTTCTACTCACACTCTCTGGCCATGTCTTCCTTCACAGAATGGAGAGTATGTAGGGCAGAGAGGACTCTTTGGTCTGCAAGAGACATTCCTTCTTCCACTACTATCCAATCACTGCTCCATTCTTCACGCCTGCCCTCTTGTACATCACTGACTCTCTATTTCATGCTCTCAGTCACACTCACCTTCTATTTCCCACTCTCAGGTCACATTTGACCTTGAAGAACAGAGACTATGTAGAGTAGAGAGAACTCTTTAGCCTGGAGGAGACCAAGGCATCCTCTTTAGTACTGGTGCCACGATAAAATGCATGCAGTACACTCTGTAAAGTGGTTGGTGATCAAACAGAGAAAACATAGGGTAGAGAGGGTTCTTTAGCTGTGTCATAGGCATGACAACCTCTCTAGTGTTGGTGCCATGACAAAATGCACCCAGTACACCTGTAAAGTGGTTGGTGATAGGAAGGGCACCCAGCTGTAGAAACCAAGCCAAATGAAATGTATGAGTGAAACGTGGGCTGCCGACCCGTCTAGGAGAGTGGTGACTCCATTCAGGAATCAACTCGGGCTGAAATCACCCATCCAACCCATGCAAGCATGAAAAGTGGATGTAAAATGATGATGATGATGATGATGTTGATGATGATGATGATGATGTTGATGATGTTGATGATGATCATTTCAGAGAAATAGGTTCACTAATTAACACCAAATTTATTCTTCCTATGTACAAAAGAAGGGTTAAATAACACAGGTTGTGGAACACAGCCATGGAAATGAGGTTGAGTGTATGCAGGGATATGACATACACCTACTTCCTAATTTCCTGGGGGGGGGGGGGTTGTATGTTTAGTATCTACTAATGGAGACATTTATTATAAGCTATCCTTTGTCAAGTTTCTGTCAATAAAAATTTACTTATTCATTATAATTATGCATGCGTATTTTATTCAGTTCTCATAATAATATACATAATATAGATTAATTTATAATGTACTAACTATACAGTAGGAGTGGCCCAGTATTCTGGTTGGAATGTTGGAAGTTAGGAGTTAGGAGTGGCCACCGGGTGGCCTTGTGAAGGATGAAGTAAAGTAATGGAAGGTCAAGTTGAGTGTGGCCTTGTGCATGGGTCCCATCTCCTTCACTCCCGAGCATTGGGGGGGGGGGGAGTGAAGTTGCTGTTTATATTTTACTATTCATTGTTATCATAAAATCATATTGCTTTGCAAGTATTCTGCATAATTTGATATGTTAGATATTCAAATATTAAATTTACCATTAGTAATCTCTGCAAGTATTCAATCGTGGGGTAATGCAGAAGAAGCATAAAATATTAAAGAAGTAATTACGGGTGGTGCATGAATCATGACCTCCCACCAGGCCGTAACCCTACTAAAATGTGATGCTGGCATCAGTATGAGTGAGTTTAGTTTGGGTATAGTGGAGGTGATGAGACAGGTGCTGTTCTGCATCTTCTTCAACCATCATACCTCAAACCTAAAGCTGCATTATCTTGTATTTTTTCAATAGTATGATATGGGGGAAGCCTTTGTCTTGGATCTTCATCAAAAGCAAGAGATGTTATGAATATTAGATTCATATATTGATATGACAGCCACAGATTTCTTTAAGGTCTTGAGTATGAACATATATATTAAAGTATTCTTGGGGATGAATGTGCATATTTAAGGCTAAATTAAGACATCAAAAGGTTGTCTTGACTCGTCTCACATGCACGCCAAAGCTGCACTACATATTTTAATTGTGGCAATGGTTTATAATTTAAATTACTCAAAATAAGCTAAACACATATAGGCAACTATGTTATGTATGTCACATACTTCAGATTGCCTGGTTAGCTGTTTTTCTCAGCATAGTTTTGGTTGTACACGCATGACAAATTCACATAATCAACATTTTAACCCACTTTAGCTATGTTTCTTCTTGTGTGAGGACGACATTACATATATAGTAGCTTGTATAACATGAGTAGTGTGGCTAGCTTAGTTTTCAAATTTAGACTAGTTTTTAAATGAACTTCTTTAATTAGAAATTGGTACGGGAGGCTAGATTATATAATTCAATGCTTTTCTACTGTCTCTCTCAATAAATTTCATTTGTAGATTAGGTGTCTGGGTTAGATTAGAATGGACAGGGAGAAAATGAAATAGGTAATATCAATAATTTTTTCCAACCTAAATCATGAGTGGTGAATATTTTATTTTGAAAGGTTTTATTCAGCAACAGTGCAAGTAGAAAAAATAATATTCCACACATTTTATTATATAAATATCACTAGTATCAAATATCTATACATTTCAGATTGGTGTACCTATGTGAAAATGAGTATACTAAGATATTTTAAAAGACAGCTCAATGGAAAAGTAAAGAATTGTGAAAACACCTAGCCAGTCGGTTTCCATTAAGTCACATGAGAACATGGATCTGCACTTGGAAAGTCTTGCTTTGGTCTTGTTGGCAGATCAGAGTCTGCTGTGGCTGTAGAGGCCCACATTGGAGTGACAGTCTCAGCTGCAGCAACTACATTTGAAAGTAATGTCTGCCAGTCTTGTCTTGGTACTATTTTTTTGTCGAGTGTGCTTTTCTTCAGCAGCAAGCCTTTGTTCCTCCTCTTACCTCTGCCTAGTTCCAGCCTCCAGTGGGTGCGATCACCTGCAATATCCTCCCACCTCTGCCTAGTTCCAGCCTCCAGTGGGTGCGATCACTTGCAATATCCTCCCACCTTTTGACATTCATGTTCAGTGACTTCATGTCTATCTTGCAGTCATCTTTGAAAAGAAGATGGAGTCACCCTTGTGTTCTCTTGCTGTAGGCCAGCTCCCCATACAGCAACTATTCACTGGCTAGGTCCTGTGACTTGTAGGACCTAGCCAGTAAAGAGGGCTAAATTACTTGAAAATGATGATCTTACTCATACTGCTGTTTCATCTGATGCTGCATGCATAAGTGATGATATTTCAAAAGATATTGAAAAATATGATCTTCCAGACTGCTGGACACAAGAAATGTACTTAAAAAAAGATAGAATATCCCTGGTTAAATGCTAAAAACATAAAACTAGGTTGAAGTGTATACAACAAGTGTGATCACCTTGGACTTAAACAAAGACAAAGAATTCATTTGTCTCATGGGTGGTGCAGTGTTAATGTAATATGTGTAGGAGTGGATGGTGACACAGCAAAACAGTAAACAAGTTTAAGAACTAAGATTTTTAAGCACAAAAACAGTGAAGCCCATTACAGATACCAATAATTCAATGAAACAGCTGATAAAAAAGTAATTGAAAATGCAATGTACATGTCACTGAAAAAATGCTAAAGTGAAAACAGGTCGAGTGTTTAGAACTATATATAATATTGTGCACAAAGATAGGCCACATACAGATATATCTTATGACATTGAACTATTAGAAAGAAATGACCTTAAACTCTCATATGGCATGTGCAGATATTGCACACCACATGGGAAAACAAATGCAAAAAGACAGTGGTGAAAAATATAATTTCCAAGCAATCTAAAATGTTGATTATGATTGATGAATCTACTACTATTAATGGCAAAACTGTCCTTGTAGTCTGCTTGAGAGAAGTAGTTAGTGAATCTTCCCAGTATTTTGACATAGAACATTAAAAACTTGGTGAAAATGCAAAAATCTATTTATGAAAGTCTTTTTTAAGTTGGTTACAAAGTGGTGTTTTTTTTCAATACAGTACCTAAAAGAAACTGTGATATGACTTGTAACTGATGGAGCATCAGCAATGTTAGGACGAAAAATCAGAGATTGCAAAACTATTTCTTGATTTTCCTAATGCAACTGTTTAGCACTGTGCTATCCACAGGGTTGAACTTGGTGTAGGTGACACTGTAAATGTTGGTGTAGGTGACACTGTTAATGAAGTTGCAGGATTAAATCATTTTCAGATATTTTGTGATAAATTGTATTCCTTATATGATAGGTCTCTAAAGAATCAAGATGAGTCAATTGCATGCGCTGAGGCCCTTCACTGTCAACTATTGAACATTGGTTGTGTTTTCAGTGTGAGCTGAGTTGCTTCATTTTACTGAACTGTAAAGGTAATATGGCAGTGTTATAAAACTATTTGGGAGCATTTTGGAAGAGTGAGCTGCAATGCTTCAAGATCTAGTGCAGAGAGAGAGAGACAAAGTATGAGGGGCTGAAAGAAATATTAGAATCATCAGCTTTTATAAATAATTTGGGCTTGTTGGTGGACAGTTTGGCAGAGAGTCGTCACATGAACTGCAGAACCAAAATTGTAACACTTAGTGAAGCACATGAAGAAATTAAATGAACTAACAATGGTTCTTGGATGTCAAATAATGAAACCAGAAAATTATTATGCTTGAGTGCAGAAAACAATGAGCTAGACGATATTAATGGGATAAATTTGAGGGAGGGTAAAGTACTTACTATACACTGACAGCAGTTGTAGAGGAGTTTGATCAATATTATGAAATCCAGGCTGTTTGAATTTACAACAACTTCCAATGATAAATGTAAAAAGTTAATTAACCAGGTGAAATATTTAGATATTAACAATATTCCAGAAGATTCCCTTTTTACCTTAGAGGATAATGGTATACAAGAAATAGCCAACAGTTTGGTTGAAAATAAATAGCCAAACAGTTTGGTTTAAAAAGTTTGTCTCAGAGCCTACAGAGAATTTAAGGAATCTAAAGGGAAGATAGTTTCTGCATATTTTCCATAGTTGCTAACAGATGTAAGAACAATTCCAGTGTCAACAGCAGAATGTGAAAGAAGCTTCAGTTGCATGAAATTATGTATGACCCCCCACAACATGAATGACTTCAAACTGATCATCTTTCAACTGCTCTATTTATTATGTTGGTGAGGCCCCCTCCGTCAAAATTCAACCCTGAAGAATATGTGAGGGCATGACTTCTTAGTAGCAGAAGATGTGCTGAAGAAATGGCATGCAGGAAGAGGTGGTACCAGAAAAAATATGAAGATTATATACCGTTAGGGAACATTCTGTAAAGTAAACCAGAGTATAAAACAATTAACAATACATTTGTTCTTTAATTGAAAGAAATTTAAGTAGAATTTAATAGAAAGATAATAAGAAAGTACAAATTTTAGAAATTCAGAATGTACTTATATCTATAGATTGGCTCATCATTGTACGCACACACACACACACACACACACACACACACACACACACACACATATTATGACATGCAGGAATAGGTACACCGTATCCCTGCATGTTGTAAGAGGCAACTAGAAGGGTTGGTATCAGGAAGGGCATCTGACCGTAAAACACTGCCTCAAAAAGTCCCGTCCAACCCATGCTAACATGGAAATGTAGACATTAAGATGATAATGATGATGATGATGATGACGATATATATATATATATATAGCTAGATATGTAAAGTTGTAAATTGAACACCGTCATTATTGTCAATAAATTCATAAACTAAAAGGATATAAATTTCACTTATAAATTATACTTATATCTATATTTATTTGAATGGAATGAATTATAGATTACTGATAATATGTATGTGTATGAGTGTGTTTATAATCATCATAGCTAGTGTATGTTACATGGTCTCAAAACAGCACTGAAATTGGCCATATTTAATATAATTACCCACAGGGGCTTACAATGTCCCAGAACCCCTAGCTGCACGGGTTCATTTTGCTCATCCTTTATGGACCCCTCTGTGTTTCCCGAGCATAAATCCTGCATACAGCCTTACCGTATACCTAGTTCCCAATATCCATTCCCATCACTGTTAGAACTGTAATATTGCATGGAATTAAAAGATCAGTAGTTCTAACTGACCATAGAGAATTGGCATTAACAGACAATGTACCGTATTTCGCTGCTTATAAGACGCATTTTTTCCCCTATAAAATATCTCCAAAAACCACCCTGCGTCCTATAAAGCGAAGATCGGTGACGGGAGTTATAAGGTTGGGGTGTCGGGTGAGCGTCAGCTCCCCCAATTACATCCGATTCTTAACTTCTCTTCTGATTATTACATTCTAAATAGTTACCATAAATATTGGTACTTCTTCTTGGTCTGTGATGAATTTGTCATGATTAGTCAGGTTTTCATGCTGAAATATGCTATTCAGTGGGTAAAATTGGTGATAGTGGGGAGGTCTATGAAGTACAAGGAAAACACTTTTTTCCCGATTTCTTCCTTCAAAATTTGGGGGGCGTCTAATGCATCGAAATACGGTATATTTTATTCATCAACATAACTACCATCTTCAGTACTTTTTTTTTTTCAATTCAGCTGGATATCTGACTGTTGCACTAATAGTCCGCACCTTCACTTTCCCCTACAAACCCAACGTTATGGATTTCAGATCGTTTTCTAAGCCTTTCAAGCCATCCAGAACTCCCAGAAAATTATTCGTTAGTTTCTCTTTCAGTTTCGTTTTCTTCTTTACGTTTTTTCTTTTGACTGTTGCAAACAGACTGACAGCCTTCGTTTTCACGGTCATTTATAATGCGATTTTGATTGCAATCTTCGATCTAAATTGACGCTCCATTTCAATCTTCGATCTAAATTGACATTCCATTTCAATCATTACAATGCTCCTGTTTTTTGTTACTTGGAAATTCGGTGATGAAGCATCACTTTATCCCTGTTCTTTATAAAGCTTCGTGTTCTGAATAACATCACGCACTGTTGATTCGCTGATAGGCGTGGTCTCGGCATGTTTTAGCTTTAGTAGCACCACTTTCATGCTTGCTATGGCAGAATCATTAGAGCGTCGGACAAAATGCCTTCAGGTATTTCTTCTGGCTCTTTACGTTCTGTGTTCAAATCCCACCAAAGTCAACTTTGCCTTTCATCCTTCAGGGGTCGATAAAATAAAGTACAAGTGAAGTACTGGGGTCGATTTAATCGACTTAACTCTCCCCACCAACATGTGTGGCATTGTGCCTATATTAGAAACCATTATTACTAATTTTTCTTCCAATTCTATAACTTTCCTTCTCTTAGTACATTCACTCAGGGGCGTCCGCTGCAACTTTTCCAGGGGTGTTGGAAAATTAAAATGATCGTATCCCTCATATTGTGTAGTAGAGGAGGGGGGAAGCGAACGCAACGAGTCCCTATAACTAGGGGGTCTGTGGGGGTGCTGTAAGTGCCCCTCCACCTCCGGAGACAATTTTGAAATTAAACCAATTCCATAGGCATTTTGAGGCCATATGAAATGGGTATTTGGACACATACTTCTTCCGAATGGCAATATTTAGTATTTAGTACTAAAATAACTGATAATGATGATGATAGTTTCTAACATAGGCACAAGACCATAGATTTTGGTGGGAGGGGCTAGTCGATTAAATCGACCTCAGTACTTGACTGGTACTTTATTTTATCGACCCTGGAAGAATGAAAAGCAAAGTTGACCTCGGGGGGATTTGAACTCAGAACGTAAAGAGTCGGAACAAATACAACAAGGCATTTTTTCCGATGTTCTAATGATTCTGCCAATCCTACTTGCCATTAATTATAATTTCTCAGTCAAAAGGTGAAGCTTATAGCAGGCTTCTTGCGAAATTTAATAATTAACTTCATACTTTCGTTTTATATGAAAACATTAAGTCTGCGGTTACATAAAACAACTGTACGGCAACATTATCCTTTATTAAGTATAAGTATAAACACTTTTATTTGGAAAGCACAACCTTAGAACTCAAATATAACAAAGCATACTTAAAACTTTCCCATAGCGTACAGACTGATATAATAGTAATTAAAAAGACATCTGAATAAACATATAATAAGTATTTGTTGATAGCAAGTCTCGTACTTGGAACCTTGACACTATGAATGATGCAATGCAGTCATTGTTATACATATGATTTATAAACATAAGCTTTTCATAATCTTTCTAATGTCCGTCTCTGAAATATATATCTATAAAAAACGAAAAACAAAGAACAAAAACCCCCCCCACAAAAACCACAAAAACCAATACCACACCAGTTTCCTTGGATTCTGAATTTTACCTTAAATATTATCAATTCTATCAACTCGTCACCCGTTAAAGGATTATGGAATAAAAAAAAGTATTCTTTCTAATATTAGAAACATTTTATTTTTAAACAGATTAGATATTTATAAATATAAGCAATAAGGCGAATGATGTGAAGTAAGATTACGTTGTCGGCAAATTTGATTTTACTCTGCAAATGGTTTATTTAGGAACGTCACATCTCAGTATGGTGTAGTAAAAACACATATTACCTCTATACCTAGTCCAGGCGGCGAATTGGCAGAGTCGTTAGATCGTCGGATAGAAGGCCTTGCGGTATTCATTCTGGCTCACTGAGTTCTGAGTTCAAATCCTGCCGATGTCAACTTTGTCTTTCATCCTTTCGGGGTAGATAAATAAAGTACTATCCTAGGGCGATGGATTGGTGGAATCGCCAGAGCGTTGGACTGGATGCCGAACTGTATTTGGTGCGGTCTGAGTTCGAATCCCGCTGTAGCCTACTTGAGTGGTAGACTTAGCCTGTCGCCCGGTTTTAACACCACAACCCGGCCCTTGGGTGCCTTTAGCGGAGTCGACTCTGTTGCAAGCATTCGTGTCAGGTCTCCGGTTTGGGTACACTTTCCTCCCACCTTCCCACCAGTCTCGGAGGCCCTGAAAAAGAGTGATGGGCACTGCCTTCCCGCCTGACTAACCGACAAAAACAAAACGTAGAGCCTTTGTGTCTGGTGAAAAAAAAAGTGCTGCTTTGCTTAGTAAAAAACACAGGGTCTCTGTGCTTACTTTAAAACATTGTGCCACGTGCCACAAGAAATGGGTAAGTGTGCCGTTTAAATAGTTTCCAAGGACATCCAAGGTAATTCAGTGTGAAATTTGGGACTGAAATCACCTCTCACTTCAAGCTAATCAAATGTAAACCTTTTCTATAGCACTCGACACAATTTGTTAATCATGGAATACATTTGAGAATCTTTTCGTTGTTATCGTTCTTGCTGTTTAGCCCCGCCATAAATATTATGATATTATGATCAAAGGCGTTCCAGCCCTGACCATCCTGACATTTTCGGGACGCAGTGTTTCTAGGACTGCTTTATTCAATGTGTATTTTCTTTTTTAAGACAGTGGAGTGTGGTTTGAGAAAGATTTGGCTGCTATTTCTAACAGGACGAACTACCACTTAGAGGCTAACTCAGTGCGACATATTTTTTTATTTTTTATTCATTTCTGGTTTTTGAGGTGGCGAGACAGTGCAGCCGTTTGTTTCTTGGTTATAAATTTGAATATATCTGTTTAATATGAATTACTAGTGAAACAATATTTTTAGGTACAAGGGTAATATATATTTGTATCGTTTAGTCGGGAGGGCAGTACCCATCACCCTTTTTTCAGGGCCTCCGAAACTAGTGTGAGGTAGGAAGGTATTCTCAGATCGGAGACCTTGCCCGAATGCTTGCAACAGTGTGAACTCCGCTAAAGGCACCCAAGGGCTGGGTGGTGGTGTTAAACTGGGCGACGGATTAACTCTACCACCCAAGTAGGCCACGGCGGGATTTGAACTTAGAACGTAAAGAACTGGAATGAATACCGCAAGGCATCCCATTCGACGCTCTAACGATTCTGCCAGTCCACCACCCTAGACTGGTACTTTATTTATCTACTCCGAAAGAATGAAAAGCAAAGCTGACCTCAACGGAATTTGAACTCAGAACGCAGTGAAGTGGAACGAATACTATCCAACGCTCTACCGACCCTACTAATTCGTCACCTATGAACTCTTCAAGATTTCAGAACAGAGTTCGGTAAGTTCAATTGGCGCAAGAAATGAAGAATTTAACGTTTCGGAATCGTGCCCTTCGGCTGAGAGCGAGAAAGAGAGAGAAAGTGATGCCACTTTGGTTATTTATTTATTTTATTTCATTTTATTTTATATCGCAATTGGTGAACTGTAGCGTTGTTGGTTACATGTTTCCAATACTATAACACAACCCACACATCACATCTTCTCTACATATATTATCCAGCCTAATTCAGGCTTATCTTAGCAATTTATAGTTAAAGAGGATCATGTTAAATCTAGTTTAAGTACTAAGCTACATTAAGTTAAATTTCAAGTGGATAAAGGCAGTCTCACACTAAAAGCTAAGTTAGTCACACTACCCGCGCTATGCAAGCTACTATGTGTTGAATGGCGACCTCACACAGGAAGACACGCAGCTCAAGTAGACTAAAATGTTAATTATGTGAATTTATGTGGTGTATGTACAACCAAAGCTATGCTGAGAAAAACATCTAACCAGGTAATCTGAAGCATGTGGCATATAGCTGCCCGTGTGAATTTCAATTATAAACCATTGCTGCATTTAAAATATGCAGAGCAGCTTTTGGTGTGCGTGTGAGACGAATCAGACGATCTTTTGATCTCTTAATTTAGCTTTAAATATGCACATTCATCCCCAAGAATACTGTAATATGCTTGTTCATAACCAAGACCTTTATAAAGTTCGTGGACTTCACGTCAATATATGAATCTTGCTTTTGATGAAGATCCAAGCCAGAAGCTTCCTCCACATTATCTGTAAGCAACCCTCCATGCGTGTTCACAGCTTTATAAGCTACAACCACAAGGATCTACAAATACCTGTACTACAATAATACGATGGTGGAGTATTACTGGGATGGAAATTACTTCATTGTGAGGGAGTGGTTCAATGATATCATTATCATGCTATGGAAAAAATACAAGATAATACTCACAGCCTTATGGGTGAGGTATGATGATTGAATAAGACGTAAAACAGTAGAACAACACCTGTCTCATCACCTCCGCTATACGCAGTAAACTCACTGATACTGATGCAAGCATCACGTTTCTGGCGGGGTTACGGCCTGGCAGGAGGTCATGGGTCATGCACCAGGAGGTCATGCACCAGGAGGTCATGCACCAGGAGGTCATGGTAAACTGGAGCAACGTGAAATAAAGTGCCTTGCTCAAGGACGCAAGGCGCCACCCGGTCTGGGAATCGTACCCACGACCTTACGATCGTGAGCCGAACCACCTTACCACTACACTAGGCCACGCGCCTTCATGAATATGGTATAGCATATTAATAATAAATTTATATGTTTTTCTATGACATCTAGTACCTATTCCTGAGAGCTATGTGAACTGAGACAATGTATAATGAGGGTATATCATTAATTTATATTATATAAAGAAATTATTAATTTATATTATGTGTTTTATTATGAGAACTGAATAAAATATGCATGCATAATTATAATAAATAACGTTTTATTAATAGAAACTTGACAAAAGATAGCTAATAATAAATATCTCCATTAACTCTTTACATCCTGTTAAAAACTTTCTAAGTGCTGTTTGGATTGAGCAGGAAATACCTAAAACTGGTTTTTGTTTGCAGCTTTTTTATTATTAAATTTACAGGTAAGAAACAACAGTTGTTTGAGGTGTTTTCACACAAAAATAGTTTA
>JAOPJM010112078.1:0-13846 GCA_027124095.1 Muusoctopus leioderma
AGAAGACACTTGCCCAAGGTGCCACACAGTGGGACTGAACCCGAAACCACGTGGTTACAAAGCGAAGTTCTTAACCATATAGCCATGCCTGCGCCTATTATAATAACAGTTATTAATTCTCCTCCAGGCTTTCCTCTAACTGCAGTTAGTTCATGTAGGATAAAAACAGGTTTTCTTTGTTGTTATTGTTTTGTTTTACTTTTTGTTGTTTTCTTTTTATGCCAGAATATGAAGACATTGCAAGTAGGATGTGTCAATCCTCACAGCCTATTAGTACAGAAGAAATGAATTTTAGAGACACCGGAACCTACTTGCAAGAGTTTTGTTAATAGATATAAAGGTGAAGTGACTGGTGAGATATTAAACAGTCAATACATTCTTATTGGTTAGACAGTGACTATACTCTTTCAGGTCATCGCCCTAAACTGAAAAGATAACTAGATAAGGTAGGATAATGTAGTTAAGGTTCAGTAAGAGGTGTTGATGGTTAAAAGATGAAGGAAAACATGGACAGTAGAGAAATGGAATAGTCTGGTGAGAATAAGTTATAATTATGTTCCATAAGTAGGCAGTTAAATTCCACAAAAAGTAGATCAGAGAAAAAATTTCCACTTAAATTTTCTATAGAAAATTCAAATATTGAAGTAAAAGAATATGAATCGACTTGATTTTTATCTTTTACCTTTTTTCTGCTACGCAAATCCCAGATAATAACATCTTCACAGGCAGCAACAGCCACATATCTCCCAAATGTGTTGAGATAATTCAGAAATTGAATATTAGTTTGGTGACTTCCAATTATACCGAATGTTTCTCGGTGAATGTATCGAAGGTATTGCTTTGTAAGACCCATTATTTCATGACCTGAAAACATAGAGGGGTTGGGCAGGTTTACAACACAGCATAAGGACATTAAGTAAAATTTCTATTTTGAATAAAGTAAGAGGTAAATATATTTTCAATATTATTAAAACACATTTTATTAAGTCAACCATCATTAAAAGAATAACTTTTGATATCAAATAATACTATTTACATAATTTTCATATCCAAAATTGATATGGTAGATTATAGCAATAAGAAAAACCCGACACAAAATAATCAGTAACAGTAATTGCAAATGTTATCCTTAGAAACTAAACAAATATAAAATAATAGTAATCTATTTTGAAAATACCAGTGTTTAAAATATAATATAATTTCAATGAAAGTTTTATAAAAAGGCGAGTAGAGGTTGCTATGAAACCACCGCTATTGCAACAGAATCCAACAACATGAGTATCCAAAATCGTGTTCTTGGAAAACTTCAGGCAGATTTAGGAATTAAATACCTGGCAGAGCAACTGGACAGAGAAGTTGGCTTGGTTGTTCAAAAATATTATAAATGTAGTGGTGGCAGAAGACTGGAACAGTTGTGCTTCTTGATAATGAAGCTAGGCTTAATGTTAGAGATGTACTCCCTACACTAAACAATTAGAGGAAGTAACTTAATATCAATTTAAAAAATAATAGTCATCATGTCAATACTATAGAAACTATAGTACAGATGCAAACAGACAACAGAGTTTAAAACAGGGGGGGGGGGCAGTCTGTGGCCTTTGGTGCTACTTTCTTTTTTCTTCTCTTCTCTACAACGGCTTCAATACGAGTTTGCTCAAAGAGTTCAGTGCCCCTTATGCAGAGTGTTCTCCAGCCACCACAATCAATTGCTGTATCCGTAAAAGAGGTCACAGCTTCAGATGACGTTTCAGAGAGTCTTTGTACCGCTTCAGGGGTGCTCCAATAGAACGCTTGCCACCAACAAGCCGACCATAATAAATTGCTTTGGGTATGCGATCATTTTGAATTCGAGCCACATGACCACACCAGTGAAGTTGACGTCTCATTAGTAATGCCTGCATGCCAGATTTTACAGCGTGATAGGACTTGTGTTGGGTATCATGTTCTGCCACTTGATCTTACAGATTTTACGAAGACAACGAAGATGAAAGCTGTCTAGTTGCTTGATATGTCTGTAGTACAGGGTCCATGATTCGGCATCATACAAGACTTCAGCTAATATCACTGCTTTATACGTTTGAATCTTTGTATACAGTGAGATATCTGCGTCATTCCAGATTCGATTTGTTAACTTGCCAAAAGCAACACATGCTTTTTCCAATTCGGGATGAGACATCGGGATCCATAGTCGGTCTACTGGACATTATACTGCCCAAGTAGGTAAATCCCTCCACCACCTTTAGCATATTTCCATCAATACTGAATTACATAGGAAGGATCCGGGTCCGTGTTGGTGCATTACTCAGTCTTCTTCATGCTGATTGTGAGACCAAAGTATTTGGCACCAGTTGAGAAGCAGTCTGTGATTCTTTGAACCTCTGCAAATGTGTAGGAAACAAGTGCACATTCATCTGCAAACAGTAGTTCACACACAACCATTTCTGATTCATTCGTTTTAGCACGCAGTCACTGAAGGTTGAATTGTTGCCATCAGTCCTAAACTGAATATTGCAGCCAATTGTTATTTCTTTGAAAGCTGAATCGAGCATGACTGAGAAGTAGATGCTGAATAATGTTGGGGCAACGACGCAGCCTTGCTTTACACCATTTGTGAATGGCTCAGCTATGGTTCCATTCTCAACAACAGTTGCTGGCACACCATTGTGAAATAAAGCAATAGTATCCACAAAGCCAGGGAGACAATCAATCTTGGCGAGAACTTTCCACAGACTCGAGTATATACGAGGAATGTACCGGAAGTAATGCAAAAGTTGGCATAATGTTTTTTATTAACTGACATTATGTCGTTAAAATTGCACATGTTGGTAGAATACCTCTTCCTCTATATTAACTCATCTTCGTATTCTTCTTCATTGCAAGCAAATAATGGGTTCCAAGCAGAAGTAACGTGCCGTCATTCAGTTCTTGACGAAGGAGGAGTGCAGCCTGTCCGACATCCACAAAAGGCTACATGTTGTTTATGGAGATGACACAATTAACAAGAGATGGATGAAGAAGTTTAAAGAAGGGGACACCAGCATTGAAGACAAGCCACGCAGTGGGAGATCATCAACTGTGACCACTGACACGAATCGCCAGCGAGTAGATGAATTGGTTCGCGCGGACCGACGAGTCACAATCTGTGAGCTTCCTGCACAAGTGGACTGTGGTCACAATGCATTACAGAAGATGGTGGAAGACTTTGGGTATCGGAAAGTGTGTACCTCGGCAGTTGACACCCGATTTGAAGGAGACAAAAGTGGAAGTCTGCTCTGATCTGCTGGAAGTGTTTGAAACTAATAGACACGTTTCTTTTCAAATCTGGTGGCAGGGGATGAAACGTGGGCGTTTCTTTATGAACCGAAAACAAAGGCTCAGTCCATGGAATGGCGTCACACCTCTTTTCCAAAAACAAAAAAGTTCAAGAGCCAGCGATCGGCACAGGAAGTCATGATGACTGTTTTGGAGGATTACAAGGGCGTCATTCTCCTTGATTTTCTGGAACGTAGCTTTACCGAAAACAGCGAGTGGTACATTGAGACACTCAAAGATCTTAGAGAAGCCATTAGGAGGAAGAGACCGAACAAGAGTCTGAAAAGGATCCACATTCACCATGACAATGCGCGACCACACACATCTTTGGCAACAAATTAGGCAATCGGCAAATTGGGCTGGTCAGTGCCCCCCCCCCATTCACCATACAGCATGGATCTGGCGACGCCCTCTGATTTTCACCTGTTCGGTCCAATGAAGGACAGTCTTTGAAGACAACGATTTGATGACACAGACGAAGTGAAAGTGGCTGTGAAGAAGTGGGTACAACAGTGCACACCTGAATATTTTCAAAGGGGATTTGAGAGTTGGTTTTAACGATGGCGCAAATGCATTGCTTGTGATGGAGACTATGTTGAGTAGTACCATTGGATAGAGGAAGAGTTACTCTACCAACATGTGCAATTTGAACGACCTATGCCAGTTAATAAAAAGTTATGCACACCTTTGCATTACATTCGGTATAACCCTCGTATATATATATATATATATATGTGTGTGTGTGTGTGTGTTTGTGTGTGTGTTTGTGTGTGCATGCGTGCGCGCGTGTATGTATGTTTGGGTGTTCGTCTGTGTGTTTGTGTTTGTCACACACCGTATCTGTCTGTACACTGACCTCGTATGAAAACAGGTGTTTGTTTGTTCATGTCCTGTAACCTAGCGGCTCGGCAAATAGAGACCGATTGAATAAGTGCCAGACTTAAAAATAAGTACTGGGGCCGATTTTATCGACTAAAAACCCTTAAAGGCGGTGCCAAGCATGGCTGCAGTCCAATGACTGAAACCAGTAAACGAGTAAAAGACTAAAAGAGTTCTACTTGTTCAGACAAAATATATTTGTTCGCGAAGATAATGCGCGAAATACTCGACATGCTTGTCTTGTGTTCGTATCCGGTTTCAGAAATCTCTGTTTGCTGGATCACACTAAGGAAAATCATGATATATGGCGGTTAAAATTCTGAGCTTTCAGTTAATCTTCATAATAACTTGCCCAAGCTTGTAACTTGGAGAAACGCATCTCTGTTTTGTCAGAATACATTGGAAGGTCACCGTAAATTATTATTATTATTATTATTATTATTATTATTATTATTATTATTATTATTATTATTATTATTATTCTTCTTCTTCTTCTTCTTCTTCTTCTTCTTCTTCTTCTTCTTCTTCTTCTTCTTCTTCTTCTTCTTCTTCTTCTTCGTCGTCGTCGTCGTCGTCACATTGCCATTAAAATCATGGTTAATCATTATCATTTCTTCTTCATTCTCAATCTCATCTTCATCACCATCGCCTCCACTATCATCGTAGTCGAATGGTCGTTGCTATCATCATCATCATCATCATCATCATCATCATCATCATCATCATCATCATCATCATCATCATTTTAATTTTTCTCTTCTTCTTCTTCTTCATCTTCTTCACTCCCCTTCTGTGTATTTGTGTGTGTCTGAGTATGTACATGTTATTTTAGTTATTTTCTTAATCTGGCACTAAATCCACTCTATTATATATATTTGTACAGCTCAATTTATCACAGGTGTCATTAGCATGGAGCTACTCCAGCTATATTACTTACTTAGACTAGCATCAGGCTAATGACAATTGCTGCTACTGACGTTGGATTTTCAATAACTTTAACAGTGTTTTTCTTAAAAAAGAATGAATTGCAATTGAAACACTAACCTTTCGCCATGCAACAATTTGTGATTTTATATTGCTTTGTGTAGCCAAACATTGACGGGTGCTAATTAATATATTATATTAAGTAATTATTGTGTCTTCTTCATGAGTGTTGTTGTTTTCCTCCATAGTCAGTCCTGACGGAGGAAACTTATGATCAAAGACGTTCTAGCCGTGACCATCCCATCTTTTTTTTATAGACGGTAGGGTTGAATTTGGGAGGAAATTTGGCTGCTATTTCTAGCATGTGTAACGACCACGTAGAGGCTCCCTCGCTGGTTCGTCTACTTGAGGGTGTTATTAGTGTAATTCAATAATTTGTAGAATACAGGAATTTGTCCTTCAATTTTCACCGAAATTCGTAAACCTGTGTCAGTGTTATAAGGCGAATTGGCAGTCGTTAGCGTGTCGGACAGAATACCTTACGGTATTCTTTCTGTCTCACTGCGCTCTGAGTTCAAATCCCGCCGAGGTCAACTTTGCCTTTCATCCTTCCGGGGTCGATAAAATATAGTACCAGTCAAGTACTGGGGATTGTTGGCCCTGTGCCTAAATTAGAAACAATTATTTACTTTCGGCACTTGTTATGCCTTTGGTCTTTCTTGGGCCAATAAAGTAAGTACCAGTAATATTTTAGGTCTATTCCAGTGATTATATAGCCTAATGCTACGACGAAAGAAATTGTCATGATGCTTTTCTTGTATAAGTTGTTGCTGCTGTTTGGACCCAGGTCATACCAGGTCCGACAGACCTATAATCAAAGGTGCTCCAACCGTGACCATACCGTCTGTTTATGTCAGGTTGTATAGTGTCCATATTATTGTCGATTCTTCTTTCTCTGTCTTTCTTTCTGTCTGTCTGTCTGTCTGTCTCTCTTTCTCATTCTCTTGGAATCTGCTACATTGAGTAGCGAGAAGGGTGGCAGGAGACCACTCAGAGGGTTGAGTTAGATGCTAGCTACCTCTTCTCATAAGAAAACTGGTATTCTACTGAAACCGTCGAAGGTCGGCCCAAGTACACGTACAAAACGGAAGAAGAAGAAGAAGTAGAAGAAGAAGAAGATATTGTCCAGTGTATTCTTTTATATAGAAGACAGCATGGTGTGGTTTAAGAGGAATTTGGCTTCTATTTCTAGCAGTCGAGCGACTGTATAGTGGTTTTCTCGTTGGATCGTCTGTTATATGTTAGTCATAGAACTTGTGGAAGTGCTTATGCCCTTCAGGAGCCTCCCAAACTAATGACATAAAATGTGGCCGATGCCCTATCTATCATTTTCGGGTCAATTTCTACAAGGAAAACATGAGCGGTGAGTGAAATAGAATCTGGTCCAAATGGTTGAAACCTGGTTGATCTGGTTCAAATGTTAGTGTATGGACATTATCAACATCCTCACTGATACTCGACACCTTAGTGGTCTGCTCAAAACTACCCGTTCCAGAGGTTACTTTTGACTATAGACGTTTCCCTAAATTCTAGAAGTTTCTCTTGATTTTAGAAGCTTCTTTTGGTTCCATTATATATTCCGGCTCCCTACGCACTGAGTCCAACTTTGCCTTTCATCCATCTGTGGTCGATAAAAAAAGTACCAGTCAAGCACTGGCGTCGATTTAATCGACCCACCCCTCCCCTAAAATGTCTGGCCTGGTGCCAATATTAGAAAGAATTATATATAACAGCTTCTCTTGATTCTAGAAGTTTCTATTCATTTTGAATTTTTTTTATCTTGATTCTTACAAGTCTGTCGTTTTGCTTCTAGAAGTTTCCATCAAACAGCAGTTACTCCTGATTCTAGAAATTTCTCTTGAATCTATCAGCTGTTTGATATAAACTTATGAAATTGTATTTGCTCATCTGCGAGATATTTTTGCCATTTATGATTGTGAATGAAGATTTAGGGTTGTTAGGGGTTCATTGTAGGGATTGGCTAGCCGGTAGTCAGTGGCTTAAATAAACAGATCGGACAATAAATAGTTAGATAGATATGTTTATTTAAGTATTGAACCAAACAATAGATCTATCAAAGCGGAACGGAGTGGTCAAGTAAATACTACAATACACTACAGTACACTACATACACAGTTGTATAGTGATAGACGCATATATACTCAGTGATACACACACACACACACACACACACACACACACACACACACACACACACACGCACAAACACACACGCACAAACACACACACAAACATACTTACACACACGCACACACACATACACACAGAGTAGTAGAAACACAAACAAGCATAGCATCAGACAAATAGAAAATAATACAATACAGTTGTATAGTGATAGACACATATATACTCAGTGACACACACACACACACACACACACACACACACGCACGCACGCACACACACACACACACACACACACATACACACACACACACACACACACAAACCAGTGGCGTAGCTAAAGTCTGTACCGCCCGGGGTGGGCCTTGAGGTTGCCCCTCCCATATACATTACACTTATATATCAATTGGTACAAAACAGAAAGAAACGAATAAATCACAATTTTTTTTTCATGGGACAAAACGGAACGAATACGAAAAAAATCAAATTTTTCATGATATATATATATATACAGGTCTATAAGGTAGGCTGTTTTCGAATTTGTGCTTGGCTACTGTAGGGACTGACTGGATGTCGGGCTGTCATTATGGATTATATATCGCCGTTCCACTATTTATTTAGTGTTGAATGCTGACACACGGGCGGACAGTTAGTCCTTGTTTACCTCGTACCGGTGCGAATTCATTCCGTCGCATATACTGTATATATATATATATATATATATATATATATATACACACACACATATATATATATTTATGTATATGTATATATATATATATTTATGTATATGTATATATATATATATATTGCCTCCTCCTTCATCCCTACCCTCTCATACATCACTCAGCCAGAGAAACAAGACAGTCTGGAGAAGAAAGATATGGAAACTCAAAGAGCTGTCTCCCAGTCATAGGTTCAGAGAAGTACTAGTTGACGCATATGACGGGAGGGAGGAGGAGAGAGACTTTATAACATAGGAGACGACTGGGAGTTTCTATGAGACAACCTGCTGAAGGCTACAGACCAGATCTGTGGCTGGTGCAAGGTTCCAGCCAGACGGAAGATGACATGGGGGTGTAATAGTAGAGTAGATAGAGCCATAAAAGCAAAGGGACAGACTTGGAAAGATTGGAAGGGGGTAGCAGAGAACAAGATCAAGTAGCTAGAAGAGAAGCTAAACCTCAGGTATACTTAGCAAGGGGGTACAAGGGCTGAGGTAGAAAGAAAGAGGTCTGCACAAGTTTTGTGACATAAGGATGTGGGGCATGGTGTAGCTGTGGTTATGTGTCCCCTCTTTAACATGTTTAGTGAGGAGGCAGGGGCAGTGCCCACAATCTTCACATGTCACCTTCTAGACTGGGGACATTGATACAGTCGTTGTTGTTGAAGTATGCGTAATTCCAGCATGTACTGTCTATTACATCTCTGTATTATCAGATGTTTATGCAGCATGGCTGAATGGTTAAGAAGTTCTCTTCGCAATCACGAGGTCCCGGGTTCGATCCCACTGCGTGGCATCTTGGGCAAGTGTCTTTACCATAGCCTTGAGTCGACCCAAGCCTTGTTAGTGAATCTGGGTAGCCAGAAACTATGTAGAAGACTGTCGGATGGATTGTACCTGTAATTTAAAGGTCCAGCCTTGTCACACTGCATCACGCTGGTTCTGCCTAAGAATTACATAACGGGTACACGTGTCTGTGGAATGCTCAGCCACTGCACACGTTAATTCAATGAGTAGGCCGTTGATCGAACAATGGAACACTCATTGTCGAAATCGACGGAGAATCCATCATATGTGTATATATCATATGTGTATATATATATATATATGTATATCATCTTATATATATGTATATATATATATATATATATATATGTGCACTGTATTCCTGTGTGTTGTAACAGACAACTAAATGGGTTGGCATCAGGAAGGGCATCCAGCTGTAAAACACTGTCTCAAAAAGTCCCATCCAGCCCATGTCAGCATGGAAAAGCAGACGTAAAGGCAATGATGATGATCATTATATGTGTGTGTGTATATATATCAATATATATCCTAGCACAAACATGCCATCTTTAAGATAGCCTACTTGCCATTGACATTGGGTTTATATATGCTAATTAATTAGTGCATGTTGATGATGATGATGATGGTGATGATGATATATTTATCATCTATATATATAATTTATTTATAGCTGTAAAGCTACATCAGTGAATCAAGGGCTTAGAGTTTCGTGCAAGAGCACTTTTAAAACTGAATTGAAGGAGAATAGAATTGTATTTATATAAGAAGTTGTGGATTTCAAAAAAGTCATTTGGAAGAGATAATGAAAACAAATAATTTATAGGTAGGTGGGGAGATCTGCCAGGACTGACTTTGTTTCTTTAGTGGTATGGATTCGTACAAAATCTCTTTCTTGGACTGAATCTGGAGAGTGGAGGGCAAAGAGTTTAGCCTGGATGTTTGATGAGAGTGATCTATATAGGATAGGGGATTTGTGTTTCTATGATGGAAATATGTTAGTCTTTTCATGAAATGTTTGGTAATATTGTTTAGTGTAATAGCTTTATTTATTAACATTAGATTGTTATGGTAGCGGGCTGTGGGTAGGACAGAAATCAGGACATGGAAGGTGTAATAGTCAATAAGCAAAACAGTTTCTCAATTCCTTATCCAAAGTTCTGAAATACGAAAAGCCCTAGAATCTGAAAGTATTTTTCTAGAACACGGAGTATCATTTGTTTGCATGAAGAAATTTGTTTGGTGCCAGGATTTGGCTTGACCCTACTTACAATTATCCCCATGCTTTTCAGACATGAGGTGTCAGTTGTGTTTCACTAATTCTATCAGTCATATCCACCTCTGCTGTTCACTGATATTTGATAATCCCGTAATTTGGCTTATCATTAGATGTCCAACTCTATCGTAATGATGACAACAACCGTTACATCACCGATATACTTTCTTTTCTGGTATATAAATAAACTGTAGTACTATATTATAAGTGAAGGCCTAGAGGTTAGACGATTGAGCTCATGATCATAAGGACGTGGGTTCGATTCCCAGACTGGGCAGCATGTTGTGCCCTGAAGCAAGGCACTTTATTTCATGTTGCTCCAGTCCACTCGACTGAAAAATGAGTAGCAGCAGCAGCTGGGGTTAACCCTGTGACAGACTGGCGTCCCATTCAAAGGGCAATCTTACACTCTCAGTCACTTAATGCCACGGAAACCGGGATAAGCTCCAGCTCTAATGGGCTCATAAAAAAAGGGCTCGAGAAAGACTTTAACTATATTATAAATACCAGTTTAAGCCAGAAAAGAGCAACAGGCCCACTGAAGGGACTTGAACCATGTGTATCAGAGATTGTGTTACTGATTATATACTACAGAGTATCTGCCATCTCTGCCCAAATTAGTTACTATACATTATTTCTGCTAGCCTTAATAGGATAGGTCATGCCACTAATGTCTAATATAATGAGGTGTTTAACTTCAGTTCATGAAATAAGCATATGAATCAAAACTGTAGTACAATTTATTCATAGTCATTCATTTATTCCACTGTTCACCTGTTTCACTGCAGATATATTTAGGTGTTCGATAATAGATACTACCACGATTGCTGGGTGGGTTCACTGTTAATATACAGGATATATACAGATAATTTTGAAGCACATCTAGTTTCTTGAGGGTGTCCAGATAATGGAACATGGTTGATTTCTACTTGAAACAAGGTTGAATAAGTAGTAGGTTTATTTACAACAGGAATAAATTATTTGTTAGTTTGATGTTTTAAGAATCTCTGCACAAAATGAGAAATGTAATTTACTACAAGAGTTGAGAAAAAATCTAAGTATCAGAGATATTGGTTGAGAATGGATGCTGCATATTGATTTAAAAAAATGTTAAAATGTATTTGTGCAAGAGGTCAAGTGAACAATGGAAACACTTGGGAAAGAGAATAGTCAGTTTCACAGATGAAATGACTAGCCATAGTCATTTGTGAATGACTACTTCCCAGGTTATCAAGATAATGAGTGATAAAACATTCATACTGTAGAACACTTTATTGTTTAAGGGGAAAAAACTCTAAAAGATAATCTCTAGAAGTTATTTCCCTTGGATTATTTACTTTTCAATTTCAAATATTTTATTGCAATACTGTATTTTTCAATAAATTGTTCAAATCTGTTTGAAAAGTATCATATATTTCATATGTAATATATTCAACCTTTATGTAATTAATTAAATTTTAAAAAAGGGGGATGTAAATGAAAAATATTTAATGATTCTTTTCTTTGTACCATGCCAACTGGCATTCAGTGATCATGGACCTCCAACACCTACTGTTCTTAGCAAGTTATTGGGTCGGTCTTTCTGTAACCAGCTGCTAAAGCCATCGAGTATTAGGGGTGGGTGGTGGTTATGATGACGATAAACCCAAATGCCATTAGCTCATTGCAGTGAAACTGACTGCTGTCCGATGTCACACACCTCATGTCCAGCAGGACCTCCTATCTTTTCCCGTCATAAACTACAGTTACTGATCAAAGAGAGTCCTTCTGCTAAGAGTGGGAGACGATGAGAGTGACTCCTTGATCTAATACCCAGACACATGTATGTACACAACCATACACACCCTGTGGATGCCACTGGAAGAGGCAGCAGACTTCAGTGGTAGGCAAGAACAGGCAATACGGTCAAGGAAGAAGTCATGATTGTCACAATAGCTATAATACTTTGAGAGTAGAGAAAAAGATGATGATGATGATGATGGTGGTGGTGGTGGTGGTTTTATTTCATTAATCTAAGTTTATTATTTGATATATCTGTTTTAGTTGATTGCTTAAAGGTTTTCAGTTTCTTAAATTAAAGTGTGATCTCAAAAACAACAACATCAACAATAATAATAATAATGTCCATTAAGAAATTCACCTGCTATTACAATGATTTATCAACTGAAGGCATCCTTAAGGGGTTAATTGTCGAATTTAGATACATTTATCAACATGCTCAGTCAGATTTCTATAAGATGAACTTATTGAACATTTCCTCAGGGAGAATCTGTTCATACCTCATTTCATTAATGAGGAATCTTATTCTTACTCACAAAGCTTAATCTCCAGCAAAAACTGTCAGTTACTCCTGTGATTAGATAATTTAATTTTACTTATAACCATGTTATAATAACTGATTAGTGTCAGCAGGTGTACATGTAATTATAATGTGATGGATGCATTAATACAGTAAATGTATTAATTTCTTTTAATGAATGAATTAAAATTCTATAAGTTAATTAACATTGAAATAACTCTTGTGAAATATAGGAACATCATCACGAATTGTATTTATAGCTATGTGTTCTGAGCAACATATTAAATGGAATGCATTATTGATTTTGATTTAATTGAAAATCAAAATAATATCTTAAAAGTTTCTGTTCAACTTTAAAGAATGTACATTTTAAAATCTGATTTCTTTTTACCTCATTTAAATTTATTCTGTATCTAGTTTTTGTTTGTTCCACAATGAGTCCTAAGTCTGATGCTTACCCAAATTTCTGTAACAATGGGTAAGAATAAAGAGCTGAAAATTATTGTTGAATCATTCTGGTTAGCTCTTAGTGAGCAGACTGCACTCTGAGTTCAAATCCTGTTGAGGTCAACTTTACCTTTCACCCCTTCGTGGTAGATAAATAATGTCCCAATCTGGGGGGGGGGGCATGAGCACATTGGACAGGTTGTCAGAGCGTCGGACAAGATGCCTCATGGTATTTGTTCCAGCTCTTTGCGTTCTGCATTTTGAGTTTGAATCCCATTGTGGCCTACTTGGGTGGTAGACTTAATCCATCGCCTGGTTTAACACCACCACCTGGCTCTTGGGTGCCTTTAGTGGAGTCAACTCTGTTGCAAGCATTCAGGTCAGGACTCTGGTCTGTGGATACTCTCTTCCCTCCTCCTACCACTCTCAGAGATCCTGTAAAAGGGTGATGGGCACTGCCTTCCCTCCTGACTAACTGATAAAAAAAAAATCAGAGTTAACTGCTAGAATAAAACACTTGATCTGTTTAACCCCAGGTCAACACTGATCGAGCAAACCATATCTATTCTGTTTTTGATGTGGGTAAGTTGTCCAATAACTAGGTTTTAATGTGTATGTTGCCCCTATTTTGAATATAGCTAGGGGTTTGTTGCAAGGTGAGATTTGTCTGTTCCACTGAGCAGGTTGAGCAATTTCTAAGAAGCTCTCTCATTTACTGCTCCCACGTTACCTAAAGCTCTCTCATTTACTGCTCCCACGTTACCTAAAGCCCTCTCATTTACTGCTCCCACGTTACCCAAAGCTCTCTCATTTACTGCTCCCACGTTACCCAAAGCTCTCATTTACTGCTCCCACGTTACCCAAAGCCCTCTCATTTACTGCTCCCATGTTACCCAAAGCCAGGGATGTCCAACCTTTTCGTACAGTGGGCCGCATTGACACTTAAAATATTTTATTTGGGCCGCAAATTAAATTT
>JAOPJM010112559.1:0-13843 GCA_027124095.1 Muusoctopus leioderma
GGCGGTGCCCCAGCATGGCCGCAGTCCAATGACTGAAACAAGTAAAAGAGTAAAAGAGTATATATATATATATATGTGTGTGTGTTCACACACACACATACATATACTGTCAATTCCGCTTAAATGCATAGCGTTGGTGATTGAAATACTTATGCAATTAACTACATTAGCTTAGTAGGCGATAAGTTACGATAGTTCAGTATATTATCAGTAGTACCGTATTGTGGCTATGTTACACATATATGGAATATATAGGAAAACAAGAATAAAATGCTTTTTACTTACAGTATCCTTTTATGTACACATAGTTTACTTACGTTCTACCCAGTCCAAGCTATTTTTTTATTGATATATATCGGCTTGGCAATCGTTTCACTTATCCCCTATGAGGGTTTTTGATTCTGTTTGATATTATTGATTTACTCAATATTAGACAGATAATGACTTTCACACGCTTTGAATTACTCAACAATAACGAGTAAGGGTCTTGTGGGTTAAGAAAATTCAGTTGGGTCACTCATAGGTTAACGTTAAATGGCGAATTGACAGGACCGTTACAGTGTCGGATAGAATGCTTTGCAGCATTCGGTCCGGCTGTCTGCGCTCTGAGTTCAAATCCCACCGATGTCAACTTTGCTTTCATTCTTTCGAGGTCAATTAATTAAGTACCAGTTCAGTATTGAGGTCGATTTCTTTCTCTCTCTTTCTCTATCTCTCTTTCTCCCCGGGAGAAATTAGCTGTGGTCAGACCTGGAGAAGGATGGGTTCCGCCAGGTTTAAAAATACCCCAGATATGCCGTTGGTCGTGATGGTACCCTTACAACTCCACCAGGAGTTTATGGCTCAAGATAGGAAGGAAGGTTAACGTAGTCGATAATAAAAACAACAAAATAGTGTCCATTCAATGTTCGATTCAAAAATATCTTCTTACAAATTGTATCTACAATGAAGATTTATTTAATTAAGAAATGTATTACACAATTAAAATAAAATAAAAATTCATACCGGAATCTGAATTTCGATAGTCTTTAATTCATTGAAATGGTAAGAATAACTTGAAAACGTTTGACACTTTTGACATCCGTTCTTTGAAACCATGAAATACTTACTACACCCATTTTAACTCATCATGAAAACGGAAGCTTCCAGAATCACTTTATATCAAATCAAATGTTAAATTTTTATGCTATATTTCACTGCCTTTTTAAAAACTAAAAATCATAAGAAAACCTTATACCAATCTCTGTCTTCTCTCTCTATCTTTTCTATCGCTACTATAGTGTCCTCTACTCCTCGGAGCTGGAGGGTCTCCTGCCACCATCGCTCTGGTACTCCCAATTCACTCTTCTCTCCTCTCTTTAACCATATTGTGTACACGCTCAGCCCCGCACTAACCATTACGCCATCCTCCCTCCTCAGATCGTCATCCCTCTGGAGCCTATGTTATTGATTCAATATTGTTGACGCAAAAGGGCATGTAATGGCAGGAACAGTAGAGCACTAGTTTAATTTAAATGCCTTACAATTTTTAATTTCTTCTCACCGTTGGTCACGAAAGCGCCCCTACGACTCTACTAGGAGTTTAGGGCCGAATTAAGGAAGGAAGGAAGCCTATGAGTGACCCAATTGAATTTTCTTAACCCACAAGCCCCTACTCGTTATTGTTGAGTAATTCGAAGGAAGGAGAGTTCATTAGAAAATTCGACAAGTTCAGTTGTCGTAGGTAGTGTAGAATCTAATGTTTCGGGTTTTAGCCTTCGTCTGAGAATAGGGAAAAAAATACAAAAAAACGTAGTTTGCCACTTGGTTTGTAGGAAAGTGAATTGGCTATACCTCTCCTCTTAAACATATGTGTGATCTTGTACCAATGTAGAATCAAAGGAAATTTATAGTAGTATCTTACAAATGTGATAAATATTGGTATCTAACAAAGGTAATAAATAATGGTGTACAGTGCAGACTCAGTTATAACTGACTAAAGTAAAACTATTTCGTCTGACTGTATTCTTCTCAGCCATTATTAGAGAAACTTCAATGGACTAAACGCCGTCCTCTTGTCTAACAAATCTGTGTGAATTTGTGCTAATGAAACCTAATCAATAGTCGTGTCTGTCTGTCTGGGGTAGAATCAATTGTAACTGTGTCTAAAATAAAGCTGTTTCACCCGAGAGTATTCTTCTTAGACGTCACTAATAGAACTCTGATATAGTTTCCATGTATCTCCTGCGAGGAATCCATGCAGAGCAGCAATGCATTCATTCATACAAGATTGTAAGAAAAGAAAGAAATAAAAAATACAAAATACAACAACAACAACAAAAAAAACAAAACAAGCAAAAACAAAACAAAAACAATTTCAATCTACGTTTTTTTCATTTTTATCATCGTTGAATGTCTTTCTTCGAACACAATGTTGTTTTGTTTTCCTGTTCTGTTTGAGTATGTTTGGTAAAATGTTTTGATCTAAAAATGTGTTCTGTAACCAAAGATATTGTGTTTTGGAAGAGACATATTTGCCAGTAATTTGACACCACACGTACTGATTTATATTATTCACTTATTTATTCTTTCCAAGTCTTTCGACCATGTTCCTCTGCACCATTCATGTAATTATTACTGCCAGCAGTGATACTTTATGTTACCACGGTGTCACAATTCTCGTCTTAAGCAGGAACGTCCAAATGAGTTTACACAAACATTACAGGTATGGGAGAACACGGTGAGTTCTTATAGTCATCTATTGCAAACAATACTACAACCAGCACCGCCGCCGCCTCCATCATCGCCAGGCTGGCGACGCTGGTTAATGCTTTTGTCATTTCCTCCAGTCTACAATAGTATTTAACCTCAGTAAATTTATTCTTGCCATGCCAATTTTCCCCGTATACTCATCGTATATAACATTGTACATCTATTTACAGATTCTATCATCACTACTTCAGCAAGTACAGCGAAGTCTATGCTTCAGTCGAAGACTGAAACATGTCCGGAGTTTTCTCCCGTACTTGCCAAAATGACTAAAATAACGTTAGACATTGAGTTAATGTTGTTTTTTCTTCACTGCATTATTATTTCTAATTATATTTTTGATGCACATTTCGTTAGTTATAATAACACTAACCTATCTATTGTAAACCATGTTGAAGCTCTCCCAGTGCTGATAAAATGTAGAAGAGAAAATATGAACGAATGTCATTCCTCACATTCTCAATGACGTTGGCGATGTAAGAGTACGAGACAAGCTATAAACGGGATTCGAAACTGGTGTTGCAAACTCGAATGACTAGGAAGAAACATCCAGCTGGTCGAGTCAACGAGGTATTCTCTACACTACGTAGTTACGAGACCAGCAAGAAATAGCACCCAAATAACCCTCAAATCAGACATTACTGTCTTAATAAGAGGAGGCTATAGCATATCTACGAGTATATTATTCAATACGTCTGAAAGAAAAGACAGGATAATCATGGTTGAAAAACCTTTCATCATGGCTCTGCTTTATCAAGACTCACCTGGGATTAAACAACTACAACCAATATTTTTGTTGTCTAGGAGAAACAAAAACAGGTTTATAGAGATGCCTTTCTCATGACTGGGTATTGATTGTGTCAGTGAAATCGAAATGGACAGAACTAGTAGGAATCGATATTGGTTTAACGATTTATTTCATTGGGAATTTGCTTTATACTCTATGGTACTTGTAATTAAAGATTTTGGAGTTTAGCATTTAAAAGTTTCGAAAGAAAACTTGCTTTGTTCACTTTTTATTCTATAGAATATTTGTGACGTAAATTGTTTGAAAATGATATGAAAGATGATACTTTTGAGCAATACCCCCTTTAATTTTTCCATAGCCCTCGCGGCACGAAAATGCCTTGAGTAACCGTAAAAGTAGAATGTGCAGAAAATATTTTTACTTTTGAGATGATAATTGAATTCCGTCTGAAACGTCCAAAATCGGTGCACGGCATTAAAACTATACTGTGTGGCATACTTTTTTTGTGTGCGCGGCCGTGCAGCCGTTTTACCGTGCAACTAAGAGGGAACACTGCTTTTGAGAATATCAAGGATCCATATGGCCGATGCTTAAAGCCGGATATCTGGTCTTCGTAGAGTTAAACTGACGAGAGATAAGTCTACCACTAGAGAGTGTACTGGTCAATGGCCTGTAAAGATTTGCAGTGGAGAGGAAATTCAGTTTAGCCCTAGACATCCACCAATCACTCGTAAACTCCACAGCATTGCTACTGTGTCGCCATCGTTTAACCTCAGCGTAACCTAAATATCCAGCAGACCTATGTTCAGATGCATTGCTATTGCTAACACTCCGTCTTTTTAGAGGTATGTAAGACTGCATTAGAAGGCGCTTGGCCTAGTGGTTAGGTGATAGGGCTCGCATCGCAAAGACGTGGGGTCGATTCCCAGATCGGGTGGGCCGTGGCCTAGTGGTTAGGTGAATGGGTTCACGATTGTAAAGACATGGGTTCGATTCCCAGACCGGATGGTGCGTTGTGTCCTTGGGCAAGGCACTTTATTTCACATTGCTTCAGTCCACTCAGCTGAACAATGAGCAACAGCAGCTGGGAGTTAACCCTACGATGGACTGGCGTCCGGTTCAGGGGAGAGTCTTTGTACTCTCAGTTGCTTAAGGCCACTGAAACTTGGATACGTTCCGGTTCTAATAGGCCCATAGGCTCGACAAAAACGTTAACTTAAGACTGAATTATCTGTATCATTTTAATTTAGTTCAGATGGTACTATTTTACTCTTTTAATCTTTTACTTGTTTCAGTCATTGGACTGCGCCCATGCTGGGGAACCGCCTTGAAGTCGATCAGATCGACCCCAGTACATTCGAGTCTGGTACTTAGCTTATCGATTTCTAAGTCGAACCGCTAGATAGGGGACATAAACAAACACACAGACAGACACACATACATATACATATATATATATATATATACGACGGGCTTCTACAGTTTCCGTCTACCAATTCCACTCACAAGGCATTGGTCGGCTCGAGGCTATAGTAGAAGACACTTACCCAAGGTGCCACGTGGGACTGAACCCGAAACCATGTGGTTGCGAAGCGAACTCCTTAACCACACAGCCATCTGCGCCTATATTTGAGAATTGTTATGTATTGTTGTTTCAAAGCTTCTAACTAGCTTATGTATGATGTTTAGGAAATTAAAGAAGGTGATTGACGTAATATAAGGAACGAGCAGCAGTACCCGGACTTGGCCGGGTTTATTAACACCTAAAATAAATACAATCACATAAATTCACTATATTTTGGTTAGATTGCTTTAAAAAAAGATGCTGACAATCTTCAGTTGATCCCGGAATGTAGATTCACTGAGAATTGGTGTATTGAAGCAAATCAGATAAGGTTCAAGTTGAGCTTCATGAAAATACGCGAAACATAAACAAATATAGAACCTAAAATAAAACTTTAATCGTACATTGTTTATATTTTCTGGGAAAACATACCTTTTATTCAAAATACTCTACTACTTTACATAATTACTTTAAATGTTGTATCTTTCTCATTTTTTATTCCAATATCTATTACAGTACTTGGTGGTATACAATATTCATAGTTTTTCTGTCAGTTGCTATAAAGAACAAATTTTAGAAAATGTCACATACCCCATGACCTTCTCCTTGAAACGATGTACCGCTATGCAAAATTTCAGCTACCTAGGTGCAAAACTGTAGCTTACAATTTAGAACATACATACATACATACATACGCACGCACGCACATACATACATACATATATACATACATACATACACACACACATACATGCATGCATGCATGCATGCATACATACATACATACATACATTCAGTTTTATAAATTAAGAAGATTAAAGAATTGCAATGAGCAGGGTATATCATTTTAAAATGTGCGTATTACTCTTAGGTCTGAAATAAACTAAAATATTTATCTTAAATTATAAACAAAACAAAAGGAACCGTTTCAAAGAACTTAGTTTACTTTAATAAATCGTGCCGCGCACAGATTATGTCAAATATGTAACAAAACAGATGTAGTCTGGTGGTAGAAGGATTAGATAGTTGGACAAAGTGTCTTGTGATATTTAGTTTACACACTTTACATCCAGAGTTCAGATTCCGCTTGATTTGACTTTGCTTTTCGTTCGTCAAGGGACAATTAACTATGTACTAGTCATGAATCGAAGAGAATTCAATCGACTAAATTCGCTTCCACCACCTAATGTGTGTCTTTGTGTCATTGTGAGAAATCTCACAATGGCGAAAAAAACACACACGTTAAGGGAGCATCTTAGATAAATAGCAAGCACCCAGTGAATCCAGAATACAGTACAGTTTCGATTATCAACTGGTGTAAGTTCCATTTTCGTGGTCAAGGCTTGAAAGTTTCATTACACATTTAACAACACTAAAATATAGTGTATCTTCTTCTTAATAAAAAAATAAAACAAAAACAAAACATAAACAAATAAACGGCTTGCGAGCCACATCTCAAGCACCATTTAAAAACTAATTAAATTCCCTTACATACAGCTGTTCACCTTTATATTTGTGGCTGTATGCCTAAGGAAACCAATTAATATTGAAGCAAAAAATGTTTTTCAAGAAATGGTCACGTGTTTGAAAGAAACTGTTGTTATTGTTTAAATACAGTTTACAAAAATATAAAGATTATCGGGTGTTCGCAAGAAAAATAATTTAATGATCATATAGAATTTACAAATATATTTTATATGAATTGTTTGACAAATATATAATTATAGTAATACGGCGATATATTTTATTATCAGATACACCTAAATTATCTGTTATTATTCAGGTGAATCGAACCCACAACCTTACGATCGTGAGCTGAACCACCTTACCACTAGGCCACGCGCCTTCTCAAGAGCTATAATAGACAGGTATATATTTCAGCTTGTATGTCAATGACGCATACACAAACTTATACAATACATAGACACATGCAGACATGCATATACGCATACATACACACCCGCATACATACACATACATACATACATAAATGCATGCATACATACATACATACATACATACATACATACACACATACCTACATACATACATACATACATACATACATACATACATACATACATACATACATACACGCCTACATACATACATACATACATACATAATACATAATACATACATACATACGTACGTACGTACATACATACATAAATACATACATATATATACATACATACACACATACATACATACATACACACCTACCTACATACATACACACATACATGCACACCTACCTACATACATACAAATATGCCTTACTGTCACACCGTGTTCATATTTTCTACAGTAGCTTCCTTCCATTTCTAAGCTGGAAATGTCATTGCTGATGTGACTAGCAGAAACATGTCTTCAATTTCCCACGTACTTTACAATTGTATTCATATATTCTAGCTGTAAGATAGAGATGTGTATATTAGTATATCTACACATGTATAGATAAGTATCTACAAACTTGGTTGTAGTAAGAGACTACTGTAGAATCCACGTGAATAAACCGTATAAATATTTAACCCTAGTGTGGGTCAGTGGGTGTTGTTTGTTGTGAAGTGAAAGTTTGCCAAGTGGAGGACTATTTTTGGTTACAATCCAGAAAGGTGTATGTAGCAGTTGTATTATCTCAGATGAGTAAGCAATGTGTGTGTGTGTGTGTGTGTGTGTGTTTGTGTGTGTTTGTATGTGTTGTGTGTCTATGTGTTGTGTGTGTCTGTGTGTAGGCGTATGTGCCACGTCTAATATTATTAATTTTATATGGCAACAAACATCTCAACAGTAGTGTGTGAATTTATTCTTAGAAACGTCAAAGGGATCTTTCATACAAGATGGCAGTCATTTATTTTGAAACATACCGGTTTTGTCTGAAATGTATTGCTGTTGTTGTATAGTCACAAATGCTAAGTTCATAGAATCTCCCTTTGAAATGTGACCGATCTAAAGTTTGTTGTTGAGGTAGCTAGCACCTCGTCTAACAACAGCCTTTACACGAGAACAATAAAGCAATTATTTTCAAGATTGATAGTGTCCGTTTATAGCTCGATCAGTAAAATCACTTCGATCTGAAAAGAATGAGCTGACAGTGATAAATGAGGAGGTTTGAAACGTAATGGAACAGAAGTCAAATATCGCCAGAAAATGTGTGTCTCTATTTTTAACGGTGGCAACAAATAAAATAGTTGAATGAGTGAAGAAAGCACTTTCTTCTATTGATAAATGTTATTGCACTGGAGTATCCTTACTTCAATAACTCTATAACGACCTTTTTTTATAGTTTTAACATGTGATATCCCACATGCATGTGATATCACATATGGAAATATCCCACATGGCTTATACCATTTTAATTGACGGAATTAAGTCAACGCTTCATGCTCTGTTGGAGAAATATTGTGTTGTTGATAACACATAACTGGGGCCAATTATAGACAGACGCAGATTTTGTTGTGAATCTATACGTACTGCATTTGTAATGGAGAAATTGAAAATATCGTATTCACGAATGAAAGATACTGGCTTTGGTTTGGGTATTTTGATAAATATTTAGGTATTGCATGTTTGATCTATGCTTCATCTATCATCTTTAGCTGACTAAACTGCTGCGTAAAAATAGTTGATGGGGGCAAATTGTTATTAGATATTTACGAATATTATCTGATGTATTACAATACCTATATTAGTACGTTATCAAAATGATTTTGTCGACCCCACACCCGAAGTATAAAATATTTAGTGAAAAATGGTATTTTAGAAGCCGATGATTAATTTAGATCGTGGATACAATCCGTTACCCGGTTTAACACCACCTCCTGGTCCTTGGATGAATATTAGCATAGTGCCCCCCCTGTTGCAAACATTTGGGCCAGATCTCCTGTCCGAGCCTAACTTCCTTCCATCTAGGCTATATAGATACTTGCAGAAAAGGATAGGAATCCTATTCCAATTTAATCCTCCGTCATTTACAATATATAGGCTGAGCGGTGAAAAGTGTTGAAGCACCTTTATTGTCATGAAGATTCTTGCAACAAACTCCAACTGGTTTAATATCGTGGCTTCAATGCAAACATGTAACTGTTGAAGCGAAACCATTTTTCTAAGAATATAAAATCTGTCTTCCTTTCTAACAGAATGGTTATAGAATATAAATTTCCGAATGGCTCCTCGATGCAGTTCTGCATAGCCTTCTTCCAAGTGCTATACGGGTCATTCTCCAGAGATATTGATGTCCAATTTCTGTAAGACATCTTCATACAGCTAATGGCTTAAAAAAAATATTTGTATAGTCTTCATCATTTGGATATTTGTTTGATTGCCAGAAAAGCAAAACGAATAAACCTTAATAAAATGCCGATATCGACCTTCAATAAACGTCGATCTGTTTGCTATATACAATATCTTCAAACTATCAAAATAAGACACTTGTGTGCATAAATTCTATTTCAGAAGAATTTTGTTTTCCCAAGACAGTCTTAAATTTACATTTGTATAAATCGGGACAAGCCAATGATGACCCGATTGAGTCAAAGTTAAATCGAGTTCACTCTATTTCAACCAAGTAGATTTTGTTTGGAATTGATTGAAGCTTGCCTGACTTGTGTTCAGAAATAAATAACAAGAAGGAATAAACTGGGTCTAAAGATCAAACAAAGTGTCACAATTTTAAATATATGATCATGTTAAGTGTATCAGCAGTTGCACCATAAAAGTTTTCAAATTGTTGAGAAAATTTCGAAATGTCTTTCTGTTGAAGTTATGGTTCTGACGAAATTGGTCCAGGTTTCCGGATATTTCTTCGAAAGAGTGTTTCCTATATACAAGATCTATCCTGCTTATCCAATGGCAATTATTCTGCATGCTACGTCTAAGGAAACAATTTCTTTGGAATTTCTCTGTCATTCATTTTGATAAAATTTTGATCAATATTATCAACGTCCCCATGTTCAGTAGATGGTGGTAAGTCACATAGTAAGATTTTCATGGGATATGTGTTCTAACGTCCCGATGTTCAGTAGATGGTGGTAAGTCACATAGTAACATTTCATGGGATATGTGTTCTGTTATAAAGAAGAGTGACATTTATGGTGGGTTAACTAAATTATATTCGAAGATAGAAAATACAAATTTAATCATAAATCAACTATGATTTAATGGAAATGTAAAATTTGATCTCTTCAGATTGACGTATTGTCACTCCCACGTATAATGTCCGTTGGTATTTAGTGTTATTTCGAAATAATAAATCAGCGAGAAGCAAGAACAAATTATGTTTATCATCAGAAGGTAATGATTTATGGAAGACAGAAGAGGGTGTATATACATTAAATATATTAATGTTATCTCATAAAATTATTAATTTTCATTGCTTGATCACATGTCTACTATGAGAAAATACGTGTCACAATCTTTACTATTAAAGAAGCTTATTATTTTATATATATTTCTGTTGTTTTAAACATTTATGTATTTTGTGTGAATTCTTGCACATATTTGTTTATTAAATACTATAATATTTCATTGAATGACATACAAAAAGACACCTGTCAAAGCGAATCTGCCACATAGAATTGATAGCAACAGGGCGGATGTAATCAAAACAAGATACTGATTCAATCACAAGAGTTTCGACATCAAGTTATTGCCCTAGGGAGCTGAGATGGATATAATATTTGAATAACTGGAAGATAAATGGATGAAACTGCAGGCTTCTAAGTGAAGGAAATAGAATTCGAAGAGAATTATACTGGTGTCTGAAGTGTCACTCTGTATCGTACCATGTAACATACAGAAAATAATAATAAATGTAGACATTAACATTGTGGATGTTCATTCATATTTCTGTTTCTAATCTCTAAACACATGACATCCATAAATATAATGGCACTGTTAGAATTATTTAAGTCAAAATGTAAATATCACAGCTCCGGTACTACGGGCATGTGGTTAGAATGTCTGAGGAAAGAATCGCAGGACAGATTTTACGGGTAAGGCCAACCGGCAGGAGACCTAGAGGTAGACCACGAGCAAGATGGTTGGATAATATCCATAACCTCAGTTGGTCTCGCTTGGGGATCCAGCCAGATCCTTTACTGATGGTTGCTTCTGATAGGACCCTCTGGAAGGCGTGTCTGAGGACTCTGCCCCCATGACCCTCTCAGGAATAGGTGAGCGAGTAAGATGGATGGATGGATTTTAAGAGTTAAGGTTTGACTATGTATCTGCACCTGGAAAGTTCCTCTCCGGGACTCAGGCCAGGATAAGGTTTTGTTTTTTATGGAAGACCAGTAGTTGCCCGTGTAGTAAGTCTCCTCTCTCCATAACACTGATGATATCCAAGGAAAAGGCAAGCACCAATACAGCTTGGCAACAGTGTCGTTGCAAGCAAACTCAGAACATAAAGAGCCAGAACAAATAATATAAGGTGCAACATGGCTGTGTATATGCGCAACATTGCTGTGTGGTTAAGAAGTTCGCTGTTTGCTTTGCAACCACATGGTTTCAGATTCAGTCCCACTGCATGGCACCTTGGGCTAGTGTCTTCTACTATAACCTCGGGCTGACCAATGCCTTGTAAGTGAAATTGGTAGACAGAAACTGTAAGAAGCCTGTCATATATGTATATATATATATATATATATATGTGTATGGTGTGTGAGCATCACTGGACACTGTTTATCGATTGGCCATTTGGTAGTTTTAGTAGTAGGATTCCCATACGTAATCAGTATGGTTGGCAACAGGAAGGGCATCCGGCCATAAAATGCTGCCTCAAGAAATCTCTGTCTAGCCCATACTAGCATGGAAACACGGACGTAAAACAATGATGATGATTTTGTCCAATACTCTAACAGTCCACCAATCCACCACTCTGGGCTGGTACTTTATTTTATTGACCTCGGAAAGATGAAAGTCAAAGTTGACCTTAGCAAGATTTGGACTCAGAACGTAAAGAGCCCAAACAAATACCACAAGGTATTTCATCCAATGCTCTAACAATTCTGTCAATCCACCACATTGGACTAGTACTTTATTTTATCGACCTCAGAAAGATGAAAGGCAAGGTTGACCGTGGCAGGATTTGAACTCAGAATGTAAAGAGCCACAACAAATACTGCAAGGCATTTTGCCTGAGGCTCTTAATGATTCTGCCAATCCACCGCCTTTCTAGTTGTATACCCTCCTATACAATAAAGACTTAATCTGAAAGACCCAATTCACCTTGATGTAAATAGGTTCCATTGGACATATATTTAAATCCTGAAAGCAAATGAGACAGTCTAATTGATGAGTGAGTCATTAATTCCAAGGAAACTAGTTGAAATTTATTATTGTATTTTGGGAGGGTCATATTACCAATGAAAACACATGCACTTGTTGTATTTCACTTCTTGTATATTGGTTGATCATTGGTCTGCCAGTTCGTCAGAGTCCTTTTGTCACACTTTGTGACCTTATCAATGAGATGCCCTCTTTGCGCAGTTTACCTGTAGTTAAAATCTAGTTAAAAGTATACCATAACTCCAATTCTTTCTTTACTAGTTAGTGTGAAGAAGAAGAGCAATATTCACATCTCTTGCAGGCCCCCTTACCCGAGACTGGTATAGTTGATGTTCAGCTTGAACTTCTGCAGATTGAGGTTTAGGGGAGAAATGTGGGCAGGGAAATTGTTCCAGAGGCAGTTCCATTTCTTGGGAGAAAGGTTTGGGAAAAGGGTTTCAATACAGGGTCCAGAAAGGTGACACACAGTAGAGATAACAAGAGGGAGGGAGGAGGATGGGTCCTTTGAATGAGTTTCAGTGGAAGTGATAGACAATTTATTAGTCTAAAGAAACAGAAATCATTGTAGTAGTAGTAGTTGTAGTAGTAGTAGTAGTAGTAGTAGTAGTAGTAGTAGTAGTAGTAGTAGAGGCGATTGAGATATGACATAGTCCATCAGTGCAATAGAGGTTGTATTGTGTTGTTTTTTAGTATATTTGTGTTTGACAGCTGCACCATCCTAGATATGTGAACAGCACTCAAATGTTAAGTACACTTGTGTTTTGAGAGGGAGGAATTAATAAAAATGGCAAATAAACAGACAAAAAAGCACAGACCTAAGAAAGAAATAAGTATATGTATTTAAACCATATAAACAAGTAATTTTATGTAAATTGTATGAGGTTTTTGTAGCATTTTATATTGTTATTGTGTCTTTTCTCACAAATATCTTTTAAGCAAAAACAATCCAAATTTTATAAAACAGCAATCACCTCACCACAAAGTAAAATGTTTAGCTCAAAGTAGGATCTCATCACAAACCGTAAGCTTACATTAACCCCTAAGTAACAGCAAATTAGGACAACTGCAGGAGTTTAGGCTCACTGGCAAGGCATATGTATATTATCCATTGGATGCAATTTTGTCCATTCGCATTCTTGTTTATAATATAGTGATGGTTTCTAATATATAGACAAAGTCTCAAATTTACAGGAAGGGGTAGAGTAGATTGGGTGCTGATCATAATACCAAACACCACAACACTGAATGCCATAACATCGAATTTCAAAAGACCCAAAAATTAGAAGACCGAAAGTTGGAAATAACAAAAATCATATTATTGAATACCATAATATCAAAAAATGAAAATTTCTAAATATTTTAGGGAAAAATAATAAGAAAAGTGGAACCCTTTTGATACCAAACCGCCTGAAACCTCCCCTGTTTCTATGATAAAAAACCATTTGTTTTAAAGTGTTCATATTTAAATTTAAACCTTCCATTATAATTTTATG
>JAOPJM010112759.1:0-13841 GCA_027124095.1 Muusoctopus leioderma
ATATATATCTGTAAGTATCTGTGTTTGTGTATATGTGTGAGTGTGTGTGCGTGTGTGTAAATAGATACATTTTATAGATTAATTCGATAAACTTGACATTGCGTATCTTCTTTCCCGAGTCCTTACACTTACGCCTCCAGATATGAATGCGTTGACATTTGCTGGTGAAATATTAACTTGCTTTGCCGGGAGATTACATTCATGCTTACATACTGAAAGAAAAATCTCATTAGACATATTTTGATGCTTGACCGTTAACTTCATCAATATTCATGAGACAGTAATGTATGGCAGGCTGTCTACCACGAGGCGGACAGCAGTTGATATCACAACCTGAAAGACCAGTCAACGAGAGAGCCTCTGGGTGGTCGTTTGACTTGCAAGAAATAACAACAAAATCTTCCTCAACTGCACATTGCCGTCTTAAAAAACGGAGATATTGGATAATGTCGCCGGAGTACGGTATGTTTGAAAGAAAGGACGGGATGGTCATTGCTGGAATGCCTTTGATCATAGGTCTACTCAATCAGGGCTGACATGGAGCTAAACAATAACAACAACAAAATGAAAGGTATTGGCAGACATAGATATATGTCGACATGACAGACAAGGATTGAACATATAACTATCCATATCATATTGACTGACAATTATCTGCATTACATGTAAGACTGCTTTCTATGATAACAATTTATATCACTCATTTTGTATGATCACAAGGCCTCAAATGTGTAGTGGAGGATGACTGAGACTGTGCGACGTTCTTCTCAATGCTATTAGGATTATTACGTGAGTAAAATTTCGAGAAGCAAAATCTAGTCATAGATCTAACTCGACGGGAGGTACCGATGACTTTGTCATACTTGCATCAGTAGGACGTCTCTGAATTTAGAATACTTTTATGAATATTTGTAAGCTCGTGATTTTTTCAAGATTATTGATGTGAAGGTTTAAAATGTTTAAACTGTGCCAGTATTTTAGCCAATAATTCAAACAGTATTTTATCTACCTCACACAGGTGTCATAAATAGTCAAATGTTTCATGTTTCCATAATTGTGACTTTGGTTAGTGGGTGATATATTGTATTGACTTCAAGAGCAGTAGATACAATAATATCGGCAATCATACTTTATACAGAGGCATTAGCAATATAAGAGAAATGAAATAACTACAACTGGAATCAAAATCCGGTTACGTATTCTGCTCACCTTCTACGTTACGGCACTTGCCTATCAACTCATATTTCCCCTCTAAATGGGATAGATAGTGTAAAAATGTTAATTGTTTTACTCCAATTTAGGTAGTTCTTCAAATTTAAATAAATTAATGAATTGTAGTAAGTATTCCTTGGATGTCCTTTCTAATATTATTATCTTCGTTGAAATATTTCATAGCGATAAATAAAACAACGTGCTTATGTCTGTACTGGTATTTGCATTATACGCTTTATATACAGAGTTCAGTCATTTAAATATTTAACCATCAAACTTTCAAATCCTTGCTGCTTTGAACCTGGTTCAAACTCCAGCACTTCACCCCTACTACGCAGGAGGCTTGTCAGAAGGTGGCTCACGAAAGGAGAATGTGCGATAAAAGAGCCTACTCAAATCATACTGAATCAACAGTACCCACCTATACGTCAAAGCAATTCCTTATCATGTAAACTCTCAAATACTCGGCTCTGATTATGTGTCTATATAATGATAAGAAGGGAATAGACAACTGCAGGAAAACAGACACTGGTGATAATAATTTACAATAAAGCAATTGAAATGGAAAATACTTAATTCATTTTCTCTATTTCATAGTCACATAGTTAAATGATCAAGGTTATCTATTGTGTTGTGTCAGTAAATTTAGATTTGTAAACTATATCAATAATCTATATCGGTACAAATAATGCAGCACGTTTATTCGAAGACAATATCAGGACGTCCAATTTAAAACACTTGTAATCATTGCTATTGTCAGCAAGTAATACATGTATAAACATCGGCATATGAAACGTTAAGACACGAGGAAGTCTGTACATGGTTTCTCGACCTACTAAAAATAGAAGCAAAAACTCCCTTGAATCAGAAACTAACTTCTTAAAAAAATAAAAGTCACATTGGTTAGCATAGCCCTAGATACACTGTCTGAAGTATAGACGGGATGGTCACGGGTGGATTGCCTCTGATCATAGGTCTGCTCGGTCAAGACTGACGTTGAATTAGATAGTAACAACATGAAATGTAGTAAAAGACATAGATCTATCACAACATAATAGACAGAGATTTATATAAACTTGAATATACAACTATTCATATCACATTGTCTAACAATATCTGCATTACATGCAAGACTGCTTTCTAAGATAACGATTTATATAATCACAAGGCCTTAAGCGTATAGAGGAGGATGGATGAAATTGTGTGATGTCCATGTTCTTCTCAAAGCTATTAGGATTATAAAGTAAATAAAATGTCAACTACAGAGAATAATATTCTAGTCATAGACCCAACTCGACAGGCGCTACCGATGACTTTGCCATATTAGCATAAGTAAAATGTATCGGAAGGTTAGAACACTATGAATATTTGCAAGCGGATGGTTTTTTTTAATAGATTATTGATATGAAGATTGTATATTTTGAAGCTGTGCCAGTATTTCAACCAATAACTCAAACAGTATTTTATCTGCCTCACACACATATGATAAGTAGTCAAATGTTTCATGTTTTCAATAATTATGGTTTTAGTCAATGGGTGATATTTTCTCTTGACTTCAAGAGCAGTAGATATAATAACAACATTAATGCCTTGCCCAAAGCTATAAGCAATGTAAGTGAGGTGAACCAGCTACTACCAAGCATATGGCTATCAACTTTTATTTCAACTCTAACTGGGATATATAGTTTAAAATGTTTAAACTTCTTTTTCTACGAATTAGATGGTTCTTAAAATTTAGATAATTTAATGAATGAGGAATTTTTTAATAAACAAAGGAAATCGCAGCGCTGTTGTAGTAAAGGTTTCTTACTACTTGATGTCCTTTCCTAAGACTATCTTTGTTGCAACATTTGGTAAAAGTGGAGGGGTACGGCGTAATTTTGTGAAAATGTAGAGTGTATAAAAACATCAAGGGTTACGTGAAATACCGAAGCAAAAAGCCAAATATTGTTTACATTTTAAAAGCACTTGTATTTTTTTTAATTAATTAATTATTGTTTACTTTCATTTTAAGAGAAAGAGCATTTAGGTAACCGTATTTAATTAGAAACAACATTAAAAAATCATTAATTTTAAAATGTAAAGATGTAAACGAAAATGTAGAAACAACTTAAAAAACATTAATTTTAAGATGTGGTGATGTATAAGAGCAATACTTACGAGTAAGAAGAAACATACTTTCATTTTAAAAAGCATGTTTAGTACGAGAGAAAAAGCACATTTAGGTTACTTAGAAGTATTTAATTAAAACATTAATTATAAGATGTAATTATGTGTAAGAGTCAGCAGAAATCTGGTTGTCGCTTCATTTCGTCATGCCACAGAAATTCGAAAATGTACGACTGAAACTTATCATCTCGAGTCCCACACATTCTTTTAAATTTTCTGTTCATGCGATTCCATAAACATTCAATATTCTGTGGGTGAATCTCCTCATCATCTGGATCGACAAAATTCTCACTATGTATAACAACGGAATGTTCATAAATACCACCACCTATTTCATCAATACCATTGTACGCGCATCACCCATCAGATATAATGTGTATCCCTGGAAGAATGTAATGTTCAATTAAAGACAACAGAGTTGGTGCTGTTCTGTCTTCGAGTGGTACTACAAAACATCTACCGCTTGTGCGTTCAATGCCACCAAATACCCAATGTCCTTCGATCATTCTACCCCTATTATATTTCCTCTTAGAGAAATGGCTCTCATCTATTTCTACTACTATAGGAATTCCATTCTGGAAATCCATACCACCAATTTCTATTGGATGTTCTTTGATGTAATAAATACACTCATCTCGGCAGAACTGGGCCCAATCAATGCTAGTTTTCCCACCAGCAAACCCACTTTCAGTAGCAGCATCCTTCAAAGGCAGATCTTTACTCCAGGTATAAATGAATGTCATTAATTGTAACATATCCAGTTTAGAATTGTCGAAGAACGAACCCGATCTTACGGACTTCATATGTTTGCAACTACTGCAGTGCCATCTATAATTGTCTTTACAACCAACATACTTATTTAAACTACACAGCACGTTGCATACAATGCATGTATAAGTATTTCTGATCAACCGGCGTTTGGCAAACCATTCCAAAATTCCCCAAGTACCTGCATCACCAATTGACCGGGACAAGTTGATCAAAGTCCACTCTTCACCCTAGATCTCTGCATCAGTAAAAACTTGGTCAACAATTCTCATTCTCTGCTTTGGACCTCTTTTATTTTTCATATTTATGTTGTTTTCCATGGCTACTTCTCTTCAGGTACATCAGGTACTTCTCTTCAGGTACATCATAAACTGAAATGAAAGTATTTTTCCCCCTTCTCTACATGTGCTTCTCTGAAGGTATATTTTTCCCTCTTACTTCTCTACAAATACTACCTACGTCACTTCGGGTGCTTCTCAAACTCAAAATGAAAGTATTTTTATTCCTTTACCAACGGAAGAAAAGGAAGAAATTTTACACGAAAAAAAAAAATAATAAAATTTAAAAAAAAAGAATACACGTGCTTTTAAAATGTAAACAATATTTGTTTCTTCGTTTCGGTATTTCACGTTACCCTTGATGTTTTTATATACTCCCCATTTTCTCGAAATTACGCCGTACTCCTCCACTTTTACCCAAAATTTAATTGAGATAAATAAATTAGCATGTTAATATGTGTACTGACAGATGCAATCATATCCTTTATATATATAGTCTAATCATATCATTTAAATATTTAACCCTCGGCCTTCTATATTTAACTCATTTTGTCTATTTCAGAGTCTCATAAATATATGGTAAATGTTATTTATAATTTTGTGTCAGTAAATTTTAATTTGTAAACTATATCAATACTCTATATCGGTACAACTAAAGTAGCATGTTTTGTCAAACAAAATATCAGGACGTTCAATGTAAAGCCCCTTCGTAATCATTGCTCATGTCAGCTAGTAATACATGTGTAGATGTCGACATAGGAAACATCAAGGAACTGAGAAACCTCTACGTGGTCGCCTGATCTGCTAGAAATAGCAACCAACTTGCCCTCAAAATATACCCTACTTTCTTAAAACAAGAAAGGAAAAGAAATCCACATTGGATAACATAGTTCTAGATTCACTGCCTTAAGTAAATATGGGATGCTCACGGCTGGACCACCCATTCAGAGCGCACACCTGTGGCTAAACAAAAATAACATCAAGAAAAGGTCGTGGTATCTCGACCTGCTAGAAATAGTAGCCAAATTTCCTTCAAATTACATACTGCAGTCTTAAAAAAGAAGGACAATTTGGATAATATAGTCCTAGATACACTATGTCTGAAAGCAGGACGGGATGGTCACATCTACAATGCCTTTGATCATAGGTCTGCTGAATCAGTACTGACTCGGGGTTAAACAACAAAAGCAACAGCAACAGCAACAAAAACAAAATCAAGGCAAGCGAACTAAAGAAGGAGCTTCTATATAATCGCTAAAACTGCTCTGAGTGTAGTAGCCAAATCTCTCTCAACTAATTCCTTGTCGTCATTAAAATGGGGATATTATGCTTTAATTGCTAAGTCTCTCGATAACAAGCCATGATAGCCACAGATGGAAATGCTAATCAAATGCTACCCGCCTTATATGATGTGGGATGAAGTAGAGATATTGGAGGATAACTATGATTGATACTGTCAATTAAGGTTATGCAGAATGCTACTTCATGGCCTAAGTATCAGTAAACGTATCGGAATTCCATTTACATAGAAATTCAACAAGGCCAAATAATTCCACTCAACAGTATTGATGCATTTTCTTATTGCAAAATTCTAAACGCTTTGTAAATAAATGTAGAGTAAAGAATTAGAAATCTATTCTACGTAATCAGACTTGTTTTCACTATATTCTTTTATAAATTCCTATTATTTCCACAAAACATGCGACTATTCTCTTGGTTTAAGGCACTTTATTCCATATACCTCGGCTCGCCTAGCTGTAGGGAATAGGTTCCACATATTGTAGGAATTTCAACGGTAGCAAATTGACATTCTACCAAGATCGCTTATTCTTTGACGCTTTTGGATTCGGAACTAATCACTAGCTTTATGTGGACATAGGATTATAGTTTATCTAAATGTAGTCTCATCTATCTATTAGCCAAATACCTCTGTTCTTTCATATGCAAGCTGACAGAAAAGCTATAAAAGTTAATAGATATGTGATAAAACTCGTAGCGATATATATCTTTCTGACATCAACCGATATTAGGAAGTAACTGATTTGACATCAACACGAATCAGATATGGCTGCCCTTCGAAAGAACAACTTAGGAAAACGTTTTAATGAAGTGAACACAGCTTGACAGAAATAGATCACGATTCCTAAGTGAGATATCTAAATATAAGCTACAGTAGCGCATATAGAGTAATGTAACCCCCATCTTACTTGACTGAATGAGCTGTGTATCCTAGACCACGGTTTTAAGAAGGTAGTTAGAGGGCGAAAATGCGGGTACCTGAAATTGATGTGTCACTGGACAACCAGCAGAGATAGGTGGTTCATATCCTTATAGCGGCACAATATTGAGTATGTTTCCATGACACCTAAGACTCAATTAACTAAAAATGTGTATTCGGAACTCGATTGATAAAGTATATTAAAATGTATATGGTCAATGTCCACATACAATACCTTGTTTTCAGATGTTTACATAGTTACATAAATTATTCATACCTTCACTCACTACATTTAGCAAAAAATGTATTTGTTACTAAATATGAATAATTATGTGTGTGTGTGCGTGTGTGTGTGTGTGTGTGTGTGTGTGGGTGTGTGTGTGTGTGTGTGTGTGTGTGCGCGCGTGTGTGTGTATGGATATGTGTGTGCGTGTGTGTAAATAAATAAATATATATATATATTGGTGTTTTATGTATAAGCATACATAGAGCAGATCAAACGTTAGCTGAATGAGCACTCAATACGGGTGAGTAGAGTATATATTATATTTCATTTCATGAAGAAAAAGGTGGAAGTTACTTTCGAAGTTTCGGCTGCTTAAGTGTCGTTCAGACTGCAGTTTGGACGAGGCTTAAGCAGCCGAAACTTCGAAGTAACTGCCGCCTTTTTCTTCACGAAATGAAATAATATATATATGTATGTGTGTGTCGAAAACATAAATAATGACTTGCTGATTCTCGGAAGAAATAAAGAAACAGTTGTAATCTCATATCACCTTTTTTGTTGTTGCTAAGTCTGTAAACCTATATTCCAACGTAGTAATCTAAGAATATCTAATCGCAACACTATGTTATTAGAGCACTACTGACTGAGATACTTCAAAGAAGGTATTAGAAACGAACAGTTTCAATGAATATATTTACAAAGAAACCATTTTAATCATAGTAGAGTATAACATATAAGTATAGTAGAGAAAATGGGAAAATGAAACTTTCAATGAATTCTTTTTATATCAAAAATAGAAATTTAAGTTTTCATTTCAATTTTTTTATTTACAAAGCTTTGATTAAATCAACCAACTCATTTCTAGATCAAAAGAAGGATTGTTAGAATCTATTGAATTACACAGCCGGAAATTATTATACATTCATTTCTTTCTCTGCTTTCCGACAAGAAAATGTCAGACTTCAATTTAACTCTTGTAAAATGTCCAGAAAAGAATTATGTTAACAACAGATATCTAATGTGGTGAATAATGGTTTCGGCCTAGCGTGCTCTTATCTTATCTGCACGGATCTAATTTTCTCCAACTTAATTTTTGACGACTTTATCTGATATGACCTAATCTACAATTACCTAGCCTACTTCTTCCTACTTGATCTGATACGAATTTTCACCTAGCCTGCTTCAATCTCATATCGTGTTTATAACAGAAAACTCTATTTCTACTAAAGACACGGCTGCCTGCATTTGTCGGTGGCACGGCTACTACTATGAACCAATGACATAACTAATTCGATTTCATCCTTTTCATCGAACGTATATCAAATCGCTTTAAAACTTTCTATACACCTTGATACGGCAAAAGTGAGATCCACCACACCAATAGGATATAGGCGGGGAATTGGCAGAGCCCCTAGCGTGTCGGACAGAATACATTGCAGTATTCGTTCCAGCTCACTGCATTTTGAATTCAAATCCCACCGAGGTCAACTTTGCCTTTCATCCTTTCATCCTTTCGGGGTAGATAAAAAAGTACATCTAGGACGGTGGACTGGCGGAATCATTAGAGTGTCGGACGGAATGCTTTGCAGTATTTGTTCGGCTCTTTGTGTTCTGAGTTCAAATCCCGCCGTGGCCTACTAGGTGGGGGGAGGAGACTAAATCGGTTACCCAGTTTAGCACCATCACCTGGCCTTTGGATATATTTAGCGGGTTCACACTGATGCACGCATTCGGGCCAGGTCTCTGGTCTGAGGATACCTTACTCACTCCTCCCCTTAGTCTAGGAGGCCCTGAAAAAAGTGTGATAGGCAATGCCTTCTCTTCTGACTAAGCGATACATAAAATGTGATGGTAATGTTATCTAGCATCATTTTGATACGGCCCCCAAAATGGAGAATATGACATACTTCTCGAAAAGTTATGACTGCGATAACATATGTTGTATAGAAACCAAATTGGAATACAAGATATGAATAATTTTTCAACTAATAGGCTGTCTTATAATTATAGATAAGTATAATTAGTATAGCTAAGTATAATTATTATAGATAAGTATTATTATTATAGATAAGTATAAAATACAATAATAGATAAAAGAACGAATTATTATAGATAAGTATCTACTGGAGCTATATAAGATATTCGCTTTCTCTGGTGTTCTTAATTCCAAACTTTCTTTAGAGTAAATCAATATATATGGTACATTACGTAATTGTTGTCGTGAATGTTCTGTCAAATCTACAACAGTGGCTGATTAATTTGGATCGCTGTATAGATTGTATACATCTCTGACGGGAAAGTGTGAAACTTTGATATCAACGAAACTATGCCAGAATCGCAATATTTTGGTTGTCCGTCTGCGAGAGCCTTATCACTAAATTCATTTCAGCATAAGCGTAAATATATATTCTTATATATAATTACTGTCTCGTACTAAATCTGCGTTTATTTATCAACCACCACCGAAGTTAGATCAAAATGATCCAGACATCCAAATCGATGCTCATCACATTAAGAATCCATTGTTTACAAAATCAGATATTTCAAAAGTTTCACCCACACTTTAAAGGATTATTATTATTCATCGCAAGAACATAAATGTTTATAAAACTGTTCTACCAGTTTGAAAACATATGACTAACTTAATTGACGGCTTGGATACGATATGTAGGTTGCTTGCATAAGTGATGAGAAGCAAGATATTTTATCTGCCAAACTATCACTGAAAACCTAATTAACCCAAATACAATGAAACATTTCATTGAAACATTTAGAAATCAGGAATAAACAACGGCATTTTGTCTGTTTACCATGTAAAACAAAATACAGCATGCAAGCTTACCTAGATGAGACAACTGATCTTTAAAAATAAGTGAAGGTGCCAACGAGGGAGCCTCTACGGCGAGAAAACCGATAACCCGGTGCTTTTGGAACTAAAATACCCTGTACTTGTTCCGCTTGCAATGTAAAGCACTCGTTTGTCCAATGCATTGTATCAATGATTGACTTGTTGAAAACCTGTAACCAATGACACTAGTATTTAAAAATCTGATGTAAAATAAAACAATATATATAAATAGCAGCCAAAACTCCCTCTAATCACACCCGGCTGTCTTAAGAAAGAACACATTTTATAATGTAGTCCGAGATACACTATTTCTGAAAATAAAACGTGATCGTCGTGGCATGAATACCTTTGATCATAGGTCTGCTCGGTCAAAGATGACTTGGGGATAAATAACAATATCTGCTCCAAAAACTAACAATTATTGTCCACATTAATACGTAATATTTGTAATATGTCATAATGCTACATTAAAATTATTACAATATTGCGTGGATTGTAATAAAGTATAATGTTAGATTCTAAATGGACTTTAGAAAAGTAGAGGAATATATAAAATATAGTAATTAACTTAGTAATTAACTTAGTAATACACAACTCAATCTTTTCGTTTGATTCTGAGTTAAATAATTGTTTCTAACATAGACACAAGGCCATACATTTGAAGGAAGAGGTGTTAGTCGATTATATCGACACCAATACTTGACTGGTACTTCATTTTATCGACCCCGGAAGGATGAAACGTAAAGTTGTCTTCGGTGGGTTTTGAACTCAGAACGTAGAGCCAGAACAACTATCACTGGGCATTTTGTGCAAATTAGTTGGATTTATTTGGTTTATATGCACGTTTACATTGAATGAAAACGCATTTATAAATCCTTAATTAGCACAATTTTTCCTGAATAGAAAGACTATTGATCTCAAGCCAACGAGCGAGACTCTACGCTGTCACTCGTCCTGCTAGAAACAGCAGCCAAATACCATTCGAATCACACCTTGATCATCTTAAATAAAGACGGATATATATATAAGACTAGATGGTCACGGCTGGAACTCCTTTGATTCTAATTCTGCTCGATGAGGGCTGACTGGGATTATACAACAACAACAATAACAACTGCAACAACATCAATCAGTTCAGATGTTAATAACAAGTCTGAAAATAAATAAACTCAGAAGTTGAGTAAGATATATGTATACCTTCAGAAGAAACTATTGTAATGTCTGTATATATAATATTGTTAATCTTAGTGTAGTGGAGATTTGGATTTGAAACTCAAAAATTTCACAAAAGATAGAATATAGCTAGCAACTGGAGAATCGGAATTTCGGTCGTCGTTAGAATATCCATCAGTTCTAATATATCTTGCAATTTCGATACACAGCTTATTAGAATTCTGTGAATATACTAACATTGGTGATGGCTCACCACTAAGTAAATGAGAAAAGTTAACAATTTCTTTTTTTTTATTATTAATTGGGAACATTGCCGAATGCGCTGCAATGTTCTTTTACTTAAATTTGAATGCTGACCCACATTATTACTTTACAACGAGACAAAATATTATTCATAATATATTCAGAATATATTGATTCATATGTTGTGCAATGGTATCATTGTTGTTGTTGTTTAAGCTCACATTCGACCCGGATTGAGTAGACTTATGATCAAAGGCGTTCCAGCCGTGACCAACTTTTTTGAGGCACGTTGTACCCTAGGCTATATTATTCAATGTGTTATTTTTTAACACGGTAGGGTATAATTTGAGCGAAATTTGGTTGCTATTTGAAGAAAGTCGAGTGACGAATGTTGTGCAGTGGTGTTACTAGTATTATTTGCGATGGCGGTGGATTAGGAGAATCGGTAGACCAACAGACAAAATACCTTGTGTTATTTAACAATGTCCCTTTACATTCTGAGTTCAAATCCTGCTGCGGCCAATTTTGGTTTTCATTCTTCTGGGGTCAATAAAATAAGTGCTAGCTAAGTCCTGGGTCGGTTTAATCGAATATTTTCCCTCACAAAAAAACAACGGGTGGCTTTATGCCTTTCTTTTAAAATCGTTATTAACAGTACTAACACTGTCAGTAGTTATGGAGCACTGATAGTAAAATTGATCAGAGAAGAAAGGTTATGTCCACGACCTTTGAAGGCCTTCGCAGTCTGATGAGATTGACGTAGTTGATGTTCAGCACGAATATTTTCAAGGTGATGTATGCAGGGAAAACGTGGACAGAGAGAGAATTCCAGAAGATTGTGCTCTAAGCATGAACAAAGATTCAGAAATGTATTTAGTGTGGAGTCTAGGAGTGGAGATACGCTAGGGATGACTAGAGGCAGAGACGGATGCGCCGGATACGGATAGGGTATGAGGAAAGCTAGTTCAGAGGCCGCTGTAGTAGCGATAGAAGAGACAAGAGAAAAATAAGAGCATCTGTTAGGTAGAGGTTGTAGCGTGTTGTTGAGGGAATGTTTGCTCTGTCTGCTTTTTCGATGCAGTCTAGGATGTTTTGGTGAGTACCAGCAGCACCTTCTCAGATATGTGAACAGTGCTTTAATGTGAGTCTTTGTAGGTCAGCAGCTAATCAGCGCCGAAGTATTCCTAAGCCCTAAAGAGAAATTCTACCCTTCGTGCTGCCGCTTTGTTAATGTTATATATGTGGGGGTCACCGGGAACTTTGAGGGTTTTGTTTGTATGTTGATCATGAGCACACCATAGGTTATTTAATATGAATATATCTGCAAGCTGAAGTTCATTCTTCATAAATTCAAGGATGAATCCTATCAAAATTCTCAACATTTTGCCATATTAATGTTATAAAATGTATTTGTTGGGAGTTTTAAATATATGTTGCGAACAATAGCATTGGCAATAAGAATGAGTGATGCTTATGCATTAATTTCCTATAATATATGAAGGGAATTGACTTCAACTGAGAATTTAGACTTTTGGTTGTACAAAGCTTCGTACTCTGTACTTACTATTTGCTTCATTAGACAGAAGGAAAAGGTTTTGTAGAAGAGGATTATGTCAAAAGAATCGACTAAATTTAGTTCTAGTACATATTTCATCGACCCCGGAGAGATGATTAATATTCATTTTCTCTCAGAATTCATAATGACTAAACTGAATATGGAAATGCATTTGATTCAACGTTCTAATACTTCTACCAACAAGCCACACTAAAATATATATCAGAAGTCGTGCTCGGTACTTAATGTTTTAGAATTCAGAAGTGAATTGCTATAGATACAGCCATATTACTCCAATACCTTCTAAACCAATAGACTATTGTTCATTTCTAATTTGGGGATAGCTACACATTTGGGGACAGGGAGATAGTCGAGAACCCTTGTACTAATGTTAACGACCATGGAAAGATGAAACGCAACTATGACATCAGCTTGATTTGAAACCAGAAATATAAAGACTACACATTTAAACACTGTAAGTCATATAATCCAGTACTTTCACCATTTCTACCATTTCCACTGCCCTCTCACTACTTATTGATGCTGCTTTTACTTAGAAGTAAGCTATTGATTGATAGATTGTCATTTTGTTCTGTCGCAAATATGTTCGGTACTGAAATGTACAATTCTATTTTAAGGAAGAAGAAAATAAAACCTATGAAATATTATGTTACGCCTTCAGTATAATAGGAAAGGATATCAGTATTGAAAGCACAAAAAACAGTATTGGTTTCTGTTACATTTTTCTGGTTACCAGCAATACACTTGTCTATATCTATGATATTTTCAACGACATTTGACTTTTAAGGACGTTAAGGTAATTTATTACATTTAATCTTAGTTAGAAATAGTATATGCAATGATAAGGAGAGTGACAAGTCAAAAATAAATTTCATTCCAAACACGATTTAGGCATATCTGGAACTGCATTGAAATGGTTTGAATCTTTTCTCACTAATCGAACTTTCAGAGTAAAAATTGGTAACTCCTTATCAGAAGTGATGTCATTGCCATTCGGAGTAGCACAAGGGTCTGTATTAGGTCCAAAGCTTTTTAATATATATATCAGATCGTTGTACAAGTACGTAGAGCCAACTAATTTTGTTATAGAAGGATTTGCAGATGACCACCAACTATTAAAACGTTTCACT
>JAOPJM010112855.1:0-13840 GCA_027124095.1 Muusoctopus leioderma
ATATACACACACACATATATATATATATGTGGGGGGGGGGTTAACATATGCATATATATGGATATGTTTGGTTTATTTGCTTGAATTTGTTTCCGAATTTGGTTTGTATTTAGTGTAAGAGTAAAAAGAATAAATTTAGAAATGATTAGAAAAGCTATTTTATAATAACGAAAAACATATCTATTTCGATAATGTCTTTGTAAATCAACGGACAGTTGCCAAACAGATTGAAAAAAGATAATTGTGCGGAAGAATTATGATCAAAAGAAATGTATTGAGATGATTTACTTTCTTCTCTTAATTGCTACTGAAGCTATGATATTAATACTCTACAATGTATATGATACCAACAATAACACCATTATTATTATTCTTGAGGGTAGGAGATTGGCAGAATCGTTAGAGCGTCGGATAAAATACTTTGTGGTATGTGTTTGGTCTCTTTACGTTGTGAGTTCAACCACGCCAGGTCCACTTTACCTGTCATCCTTCCGAGGTCGATTTACAAAGTACCAGTCAAGTACTGGCGTCGATTTAATCGACATACCCATTCCCAAAATTGTGTGGCCTTGTGACAATGTAAGAAAACATTATTATTACTATTATTGTTATTTTTAAGCTCATCTTAGAAACACTAGCAAATAGACTTCTGTGAAAAACACCACCAGAATTCTATTTGAATATAAGGAAGAATATTTTCACTGCACGTGGGAATATTCTGAAATATAGCAACCAAGAATCTTTTAGATTGGCCATATAAGAATACTCTCCCCAGCAAGAAGACCAGATTACTCGCTCTTCGACACCAAGATGACTGAATGCCTGGAATGATATCTTCCACGCACGCTGGGATTGTGTTGGGTAACCGACACGATAGTCTCACACACCTACTCAGACAGTTCCAAGTGGCTGATAGGTACCGACTGGATTTCCCGAATCTACAAATGTGGAATTGGAGAAATCGAAACGAGTTATCCAGTCGTAGCTAAAGTGCATGTATTAAGTCACCGAATAGGAATAGCGTAGAATATCTTTATTGTCAGCTGGTTGGCTACACAGTCAAAAAGATTGTGATCTGCACAGTCAACCAATTTAGAACTCATACACTGGGGCCTAGTTACTATAAGCTAAACGGTTCCTAAAATTGATAGTATATAGCAACGGGTTAGTGATAGAAAACAATAGATTAAATGGAGAGCAAGTTAACATATTAGAAGATGAGATTAGAAAAGGTATCCCAACAAACATGCTAACGGAGAAAAGGGGGCTCGACCATTTCTTCGACGCAAAACACGAAATTTGCGTTGTCAGAGCTATGGTACGTGCTCTTATACACAAAGGTTTGAAATTCATTCGATGGACCTGAATCGCACATACCCGAGGAATTTCAAATCCACAATTAGGTCCTTGAAGGACCACGACGAGCGAGAGCTGTTTGATTACTGGCAGATGTGTGATGTTTTCCAGCAGCACTTTGCCCAATTATCTGCTGTAGTAGTGGACCTGGCATGGCATGCCACAGCTCTCAGCAGACAAGATGTAGTGATGTGCAAAACGAATACGGCAGCTGAGATACAGTTGATAGTGATTGATTGTGCGAGTAGTAAATCACCTGATTTGGAACGTCCACCTTACGAACTTTATGGATAAATGTCGGTATGGTTCGTCTCTCACTTGACGGACGGTTATTGAAATTGCCAACATATTTTGAACATTCCCAGTTGTATTAGTCTGTGGAAAGACGCGAACAAGAATAACAGCATTGACAACTTCCAGCCCATACCTAGCTATAGCTTTCTATTAGCTTTGGAGAACTTCCAGAAAGCCTTTGATGTAGTGCATTATGATGGGAGCACATACATATCAAGTGAAGTGTTGTAACAGAACAACAGTATACTTTGATAAAAGAGATGATGAAGATGAGATTAGAAGTGTTTGGCAACAGAATATAGCAAACAAGTCACTAGGTATCAATTACACCGATCATTCTGCAAAGTGAAAGCTGCTCTTCGATTCCATTTTAATTAATTGAGACACTAATGGCAATGATACTTGAAGAAACAAGTGGATTCATGATGATAAAAGTGTCAAACGTTCCCATAGTCTATTCATTAACAATTTGACAGTTTACCAGGAATGTCATTCTCAGTGCAAATTAGTCATGACACTGAAGAAGGCTATAATGTCAAATGTCAAAATGTATACAGAAATTACCTGTGTAAGAGATCAATATTTGAAATTGGTATGAGTGTAGATTCAGTCAAAAAGAAATCAATTAACTCATAAATATTGAAGCATATACATTTGCTGGCTTTGAGCAAGGTGACACTATACACGAAGTAATAACAGTCACCAGGTTTTCAGGTGAAATCTGAATCAAAATCTCTAGTCAAACTGAAACGGTCGAACAGATGTAATAAAAATAAACATACATTTCAGAGTTGTTGTTTTGCTCTAACGTCGTTCCTGATTGAGTGGACCTATCCTCAGAGACGTTCCAGCCGTGGCCATCAATTGTTTATATTTCTAGACAAAGTGTTCCCCGGATTACATTATCCAGTGTATACTTCCCTTGTTAAGAAGATAAGCTGTGATTTTACGCAAATTGGCTGCTATTTTATTGTAGTGTTAGCGATCACGTACAGCTTTCCCTCTTTGGCTCCTAACTGCAGAGTAGTTCCAATAGATAGGTGTGTACTGAACGTAGTATATTTCAGCAAAGCAGTTCTACAGGTGATGTTTAAGATCAGTAAGCTAATATCGATAAAAGTATGGTAGACCAGTGTCTGCTAAAAAGAGAGTTATTGTAAATTAATGGCAGGCAGATATTTAAAAGATATGAAAGATGCATGACTAGAACGAGGAAGGAAAGCCGTTTGGTGGGCTCAGGTGACAGAGGTGCAACGTGGCAATAAATCCACAATCCGGTCTTCGACGGACAAGGATCGGCGTGTGCAACTCGATTCCAAGCAGATCTGTGCGGCTTTCCAGCAGCAGTTCACTCAACTGTTCGGGAGGGATAGGGGACCGGAGATGGTAGTGAACTTTAGTGCCTAGCTTGATGGCCTGCTGCAGCTCTCCTAGAAGGGGGTGAAGAGCTGCGAAAAACCGATAACAGCAGGTGAGATACGGGATGAATTGAGTGACTCTACAAGATGTAAATCGCCTGGTTTGATTAGTCTGCCCTATTATAACCTTTACGCAAATATGCCAGACTTGATCAGTGACCTCTTAGCAGACGTCGGCTACAAATGACAGCAGAACGGGAGGATTTCCCAGTTCTGTGAGCCGGGGAGTGGTAGCTCTGCTGACAAAGGAAGTCAACTAGGGGACGTAATCGATAATTTCCGACCCATAACTCTGCTAAATACAGAGTTTAAGATTTTTGCCACGGTATCAGCAAGGAGGATGGTGCTTGTCGTCGGTTGTTTGGTCGGGAAAGCACAGACCTGCGCGATCCCGAGAAGACCTATCAACAATAACCTCCATCTTACGCGATGCATCGTAGAGAGGGGGTAAAACAACCTGGCTTCGGTGCCTCCCTGATGAGTTTTGTGTACTCTCTCATCCCTTTTGTATGTACTGACCCTTGAGTGATTACTGTGGAAGGTGGTGGTGCTGAAGTGCATCCTGTTCGAATGAGGACGTGGGGGCCGTGTCTGCATACACGGACGACGTAACTGTAATGGTGTGAGATACCACGGAAATCGGAGTAGTCGAAACCATTTTAAAAGAACACGAGATGATGACAGGAGCAACAATTAACCAGGACAGATCTGCAGGTTTGCAACTCAGCTCCTGGAGAGGCTCATATCCATGTCATCCAAAAGCGTCGTGGGTTGCTGTACTGATGGACCGGTTAAGTTGTTTGAGGTCTGGTTCGGTCCGGACCTGCAGTTGGATAAGGGTTGAAACGAGGTTACCAGCAGGGGGGGGGGCAGTATCTCCCAGAGATGAGCTAAGTGACATTTATCCCTGAAAGGGCGGGAAGAGGTGGTGAATGCGTACCTCGCCTCTGTCATATACTACTATCTGGCCGTCATACCTTGCCCTATTTCTCTTCTGAGCAGATTGGAGCCTCTGCTCTTCCCCTTCTTGCGGAAAGGACGCGTTCCATCGCCAGGTGGCCCATCTCCTGTCAACACCTTCTGCGTTGGGACTCGGTATGCCGTAGCTGCTGATGCACAGACATGCGCTGAGGTTGCGGTATCTACAGAGATTCCCAGATAGTGAGAAGGTGTGATTCACCCTTTGTCTGGCACGTTTTTCCGCAACTTGTCTCTTTGACGGAGCTGCAGCCTTGGGTCAAGAAAAGCCCAAGGCTTGAACCTTGGCATCTGGAATGTTGTCAGGCGTTCACAGCTCTCTACTAGTTAGCAATGCGGTCGACGGAAGTTCCACGTTGGTATTGTATAGAGAATTAGTTCTCGAAGAGCTCTGAGTGTCAACGAGAATCCACTGGATAATCTGTTCCGGGGAACTTTTCCTCAGGGGACTATGGATAATTCCCAACACTCCCTGGACTGGCAGTGTTACCGGGAGGCATTGCCGGTTCGAGACAACCTCTGCAGGCACGGAAGTGCCGTCAGATGGGGTAGTCCAAGATGTATGGGGAGCGAAGAAACCGTTCTGCATGTACTCGTTTAGTGTATGAGCATTGCTAAATTGTGGGGTTTCGTCGAACAACTGTTATCGCGTGCAAGACGGATCCGGTTATCGACCATCGTGAAGATTACCCCACCTCCATACTTTAGCTGGGAGGGGAAGGCCGTGTTCCTCTGTGTTCTTCTCGGTGATAGCTATGTCGAAAGATGTTTTGTGGTGGACTGAATGGACTGGAGACAATCACCTTCCACTTCGGCCAAGCCCTCATCAATTTTTGCAAGTTTCACTTGGAAAGGAAAGTGAAGCTAGTGAGGGAGGTGTTACACAAGGAAAATATTTCTTGAAAGGTGGGTTAGAGTGGTGAATATGGTCCTAGTGAACGTGTCTACTCTGCGCATGCACTTGTAGACCAAAGAATGATAAGTGGTAGAGTGCACTTGCCCTTGTCTTTCCTTGATTTGCCCTAGGTAGCTGTCCCCGTATTGAGAGCGTAATTTGTTGATATTTTCTTGATGCCTCTTGTTATGGTTTTCCTGTTTACACGTTCTCTTTATATAAACACTTCATCATGTTTTTAGCCAATCCTTGTACCGTCCCATGTGTACTTAAGCCCTTGTGGCTAAATAAATTATCATGGTGGATTGGCTGAATCATTAGCGCGTCGGACAGAATGCCTTCAAGTATTCATTCCGGCTCGCTACGCTCTGAGTTTATACCCCTCTGGGGCCAACTTTGTCTTTCATCCATATGGGGTCGACAAACAAAGTACCCGTCAAGTACTGGGTCGACTTAATCGACTTACGCCTCCCCTAAACATTCTGGCCTCGTCCCAATATTAGAAATAATAATAATAATTATTATTATTCGCTGTTAAAAAGTGGTGGATTGGCTGAATCGTTAGCACGTCGGACAGAATGCCTTGCAGCAGCATTCTTTCCGGCCTCTACGCTCTGAGTTCGAACCTCGCCGAGGCCAACTTTGCCTTTCATCCCTCTGGGGTCGATAAATAAAGTACCAGTCAAGTACTGGGGTAGATTTCATGGACTTATCCCTCCCCTAAATTTCTGCCCTTGTTACAATATTAGAAATAATTATTAATACTTGTTGCTGTTGTTACTATTGTTGTTGTTGTCGTCGTCGTCGTTTTGTATTGCTGTTGTTACCCTCTTTGTTGTTTTTGTGGTTGTTGGGGTTGTTGTGATTGTTGTGGCTGTTGTTATTGTTGTGTGTCAACCAGGCAAAACCTGTTATATATCTCTTCAGCGTTTGGGTGAACGTATGGATTTTTCTAACAATTGTTGTAATATTTCTATGTCGTGCAAAGTATAGTGAAGGGTCAGTTTTAAACTCTTTCCTGTTTAGGGGGAAAATACATTTTTGAACAGTTGTTCAACTTGTTCTCTCTCCTCTTAATTAAAAATGGCTTCTTGCATTGAAGTAGCACGAAACGTTGCACACCAAAGTGACGATAGCACCAACATACACAAATACACCCTTAGCTAAAAGAAATTTGTGAAAAATATATTAGCACAGATTTCAAAAATGAAAAGCAAAACAAAAAGGGAAAGAAAGCGAACACCTATGAATCAGACACACACACACAGAACAAATCATGCCTTTCTGACAGACAATGATGACAATATTGACTTAAGCATTCATCGGCAACAGAACTCACACACACTCACAAACTTTACCAAGAGTACATGTTAGTGGTTTTGGAAGTGGTTTTGCGAACGTTGCTTGTCAAAACATTATCTGGACATGAAAACAATCGAGTCGGGGAAAGAAACTATGCAGTAGTGTAACACAAGCTAGTCCGTCTCCTTGCTTGAGAATTTGTCCGAGAAGGGCCAAGGAGAAAAGTGACATACCTCTGCCTCGCAAATCGTGAGGCGGTTCTGGTCTGCCCTGAAAAGAGCAACTGAAGGAAGTTACCATGTGTGAAGCAGTGTTCTGTCCGTTGACCGAGGGTGAGACAAGGATCATACCACAATACATGGGACTAAGCAAAACAAGTGTGAGAGTCTGTAGAACTAGTGAAGAATTTGATCCCTGGGTGGTTGTCATATTTGTAGCGCAATGTGGGCAGGATGTGAGTGCAGAGTTCGCGAAAAATGGTATTTGGTTTGGAGGGTTCAATATGAATTTAACATTTCTACTGATCCCCGAAAACTACAAGGACATGCTGGAGCTGTACCCCGTCCTCGGTGCACAAACAAAAGAAATGAGACTGATGGTGTAGGGAAGAATTACCAGCTCTTATACTTGTAGCAATAACAGCCCATTGATGGCTTTCTGCCCTGAGAAACTAGAATAGCAAATAAAGAGAGAGAACAGCAGATAGCTGTAGAACCAGCAGCGACAACAGCAGGTCTGCGATACTGCTCTCCCAACAGGATAACCAGTCAAAGGACCACTTGCAGCTCCGATGGCGGTCGAAACTTCGCCGCCTCGGTCCAATGACCAAACGTCTATGACAATGTATTGCGACAATGGGATGTACATGTAGAGTGAGCTGGGGTTTGTAGACTGTCAGAGTCAGCACCAATATTTTCATCACAGAAAAACGATGTTGATGAACTGCTTAATGGAGAACATTAAATCAGGACAGATGAAAGATAGATTAAGAGTAAAAGATCTGCTCATAAACTCATACATAGGACAGCATAACACAAAGGTGATATTGATCCCTGGCTCTGTGTGGCCGCTGTAGCGCAATATGGGTGTGTGATAAGTTTAAAAGTAAGGAAGAATGAAACGTGGTCGGGGTTCAACACTGAGTTACAAATCCTCATGACCCAGCAAGACCAAAGGATATTCCGCAGCTGTGCCCCATCGTGGAGGTTGACACAAAAGCGATGAGAATAGCGGTGCACGGTAAAGATCTAGTCGTTTCAATTGTGGGAACAAAATCCACTTGAGAGTGTTCTGCCCCGAGTAGATAGAAAGGGAAAGAAAGAGAAATCAGGTTTCGGACGCTGATGCTTCAATAGCAACTCCAGTTACACAACTAGTCCGAAAATCCGAAGATGGCCAGAATATCTGCCTCGTCCTCCACCCGAGGTTCGAAACGATGCCGAAGAGCCTCTCCCAAGAACACCAACCTATCCAACAAAGTTGCTGAGAATAAAGGAGGACTCTTCTTGTCCGGTCCTAGAAGCTAGGAACCTGGCACGCGACCCCACTGCCATGATAAACATAGCAACCAGGCGCACCACACCATCGTCTTGCCATGAGAGAAAGGAGATAGAGGACGAGCAGGAAGGACAACCTGCTGGAGAGAGCACCAAAAGAAAAAAGAAAAACAAGATTCCACGGAAGGAAAATTAACCTAATGGGAACGCAACCAAGACGTAAAGATGTGGCCCGACAACAACACAATGATTTCTCAGTGTTTCGAATAGGAAACAAACGAATAGTGTACTTCAAAATGATTTATACGTGCAACGTGAAACAGATATAGGGGAGACATGCAAATAGATGGCATACAACTATGTGGAGCATGCCAGGAACAGGTTACGCGTAAGAATAAGCTGTGTTTGTTACCAAATACTGTATTTAAATCAAAGCGGGGACTTGGTACACTTCTTGCGCCCTCCAACACCCGAAAGACTCACGGACTCTTACAAGGTGAAAGAGTATCGGTACCTCAACGAAGTGGACAGGGAGAGTGGAAATGATCTAAGTCGCGCATTGCTTGGACCAAATCTAGGTAGACTAAAATGTTAATATGTCCTTTTAACTATTTTCTGTTTTTCTATAATCTTTTGTTTACTTCAATGTATTTACCCTATATTGTTATTAATTTTAACTCGCGTATAATATGTATTGTATAATGTTATGGCACATCCCCTCAATATTTTATAACGTCTTCGTCTATCACACACGTTCTTGTGTAGGTCATGTATGCATTGTTGTAGTATGTATACACCCTTGCGGTAAATAGATAGGATTATACTGTATTCGTCCAGGAGTATAAGACGCGCCCTCGCATCAGACGTTCCCCTATTTTACAAAGATATTTTGGGAAAAAACAATTCTGGTATGTTTCATCACACATTTATTGAAATATATTTCAAAGAGGTTTTGTAGGAGGAAATGTATAATCTGTGCATGTAAATACAATATTTTGACAGTATACTGGAATAAAATATGAAATCATCAATTGTAACTTTAAAGGAAACTAAATTAAATTTGCATTAACAAAAAAGAAATTACATTGGTATCAATGAATTCTGGTACATGCTAATAAATGTAAATATATTGGTAAAAACTGCTACAAAATGATCAGCAGAGTACAATAAATATGAATGAATTCCGACAGGTAGTTACAGTGCATGCAGACAAAGCAAATATTTCATTCAATATTAGTACATAGCAAGCAACAGGAAAAACGCTGAATGCATTCTAACAGAAACTGGTATTTCAGCGAACAGTACAGGCTACTGTACATTGTAAGCATCAAACAGAAACCGTTACAAAGTATCATAAATGTTTATTTAATCATCATCCACCAAACCTAGGAAATCTTCATCGTCAGAAGGTAAATCAGCATCCTCAAAGCCTGAAAACTCATTCTCACTGTTAGCATCCATATTACCGGTATTCTCTTCATCACTGGAATTCTCTACAAGAGGATCTGGGTCATCAATTTCTTCTTCAAAGAATAAATCATTCACAGTACCATCAAAAACATTACTAATGCCACATTTTAAAAATGATTTCAAAACTAACTCTTCTTTTACAGCATTCCATGAACTATTTACCCACTCACACACCTGGGTAATAGTAGGCCTCTTCCTTCTTCCTGTTGGTGTCACTTCAAAATCTGAACGATGCATCCACTTGCTCCACTCTCCCACATGAATCATTTAAATGGTTTATCGATTGAAACATCTAAAGGCTGTAACTGACTGGTTAGGCCTCCTGGAATTACAGTTAATTGAGTCTTCAGTTCTCCAACCTTCCTCTTAACAAGCCCAGTTCTGTGAGCCCGAAAGTGGTCCCAAACTAATAAGGCATGTTTCTTTAATAGCCCACCAGGACGCCTGGACGACACTTTATCAAGCCACAATTTCATTCCTCCCTCATCCATCCAACATTTTGGATGGACATGAACATAAATGCCATTGGGTATTCTTTCTTTAGGTAATGTCTTTCTATTAAAAATTAAAAAACGTTGACAGTTTTGTGCCATCAGCGCAGCATGCTAATACAACTGTGTAGTGTGTCTTCTTGTGGCCACATGTTTTAACTAACAGTTACAGATTTAGCACCCATGGATTCTACCGTCTTGTTTCATGGCACATCAAATGTCAAAGGGACTTCGTCTATATTTGCTATCTGTGAAAGTTCAAAATTAACTTCTTTTCCTGCATTAATTAATCACATACCTGCAAAACTTAATGGTTTTATCTTCGTATTTAGCAAGCATTTTTGTGCTATTCTTGTTCTAGCCCTCATACAGAGGGTTATTTCTCCTCATAAATCTGGAACACTATCATGCTGACTCTCTAAAATCATTGATATCTCTGTCCATTGCTATAAGTTTTGGATGGTGTATAATCATTTTAGAGGATACTGAAAAGCCCGAGCTTCCTTGGTATAAAACCCATGTTTTTAATTCTTCTTCTAGTTCAGGCCACTTTACAATTCTCCTACAGAGACAGTGTTTGCTACGTCCAGCAGCTTGCAGCTGCTCTTCTTTTTTCCTCCAATCTCTTACCGTTTTCTAGGTTGGTGGTGGACCAAAATACTGAGCAGCTGCCCTATTACCATGGTCATTCACGTATGCTATGACATTTAGCTTAAATTTAATGTTATAGCGGCCTCTTTTTTTGTTTTTGAGCCAAGGGTTTGAACACTGTAGGAAATTTACCATAAATAAACTACGTTATGGGATACCGTACCTGAACTCTATCTCCTCCCAGATCATCTGTATAGATGTTTATATTTTGGTCAAGAGAATTACCATACAAGTTGTGAAACTCGTATTTCTGGCTGTGATGATTTGTGTTACCGCGATCGGCCAGCAGGGTGGCACACCATCGCTATAGTTTTGTTATCATCCACGCATTGCAAATGGCTGAGAGCCGGATGAAAGTTTGTTAACATTCCTTCCATCTTTCTAAGATAATTTTTTCATTTAGATAATAAACAAATGTTTCTTAAAGGTAACACAATCGTTAAATAATATAAGACATGTATCAGGTGTGGCTTATAAATGCTGGAGAAGGAGGTACATTGAGATGATGTGAGCTTTTCTCATAACTGCCGTAAGCAATCTTTCGTAAGTTTGTGATAAAAGAATGTGATAATTTGGATTCTTTTCAATATTTTATTATTAGTAACTCAATTTACTATAATAATTTGGCTTGTTTTCAATATTTTATTATTAGTAACAATTTGTGTGCCAAGCAGACATATGCTCATCTGGCTCCCTACCCTACGGCGCATGGTCTTCCAGCTGTAATAAGGCCGTATTTGACGCAGGACAATTTTTTGATACATTTAAAAATAAAAAAGCGCGTCTTATACGCTGGCAAATACGGTAATTATTATCATTGAGTCGTTAACGCGTCGGACAGAATGCATTGATGTATTCGTTCTGGCTCACTACACTGTGAGTTAAAATCCCGCTGAGGTGAACTTTGCCTTTCATCCTTCCGGGGTCGATAAAATAAAGTACCAGTCAAGTACTGGGGATTGTTGGCCTTGTGCCTAAATTAGAAACAATTATTATTAATAGTACATGACCCGTTGTTTCATGCACGGAATAAGTAATATTTTGCTTCATTGAAATATAAGTATATATTCGAGAAAGAAATAAGTAAAAGAAACGTGAAAAAATTATGAAATAGAAGAAACATTTAATAGAACAAAATACATATTAGTGTTTACCTATTTTTATTTCTATATACAACATTATATACAAAATTCCCCTAACAGGGCATTTGCTGCCGCTGCGTTCCTGCTTGTCTTTGTGAAATGACACGTTCTTCATACATGATAAATTGTTCAATCGAAAAATGAATTTCTTAACAATGGCTGTTAGAAATTAGTCATTCAACTATCTTTCTAAAATGATGGAAGTGAAGGAACTGAGGTGGACAGATAGCGTCTGTGAGTTTGGGTTATTTGTGTGTTGAGAATACTGAGAGAGCTCGAGGTAAAAACAGCGATAGATAGATAGATCACATTTCTTCTTTTTTTTTAAGTATATATATATTGACCAAATTGTATGCCTGACCTCGTGACCACCTTCAACCAACCAAACTCTATCTTCTCCATACAAAGGAGCGAATGTTCAAACTCTGGTCAGAGTCGAGACAAGTACGGCATAGCTCCAGGTCCCTCCATCTAACACTACTTTTGAAAATCCAAAAATTGTGAAACCGGTTAAGTAAATGTAAATAAATCTTCTTAATGACCCCAAGTGCATTTGCAACTCCTTTTCTTTATATATGTATATATCCAGAGAGAGAGAGAGAGAAAGAGAGACGGAAGTTGTGAACTGAACCGGAAGTTGTGTGAAAGACTCAACAATCATTATCGCCGAGGTCAACTTTGCCTTTCATCCTTCCGGGGTCGATAAAATAAAGTACCAGTCAAGTACTGCGGAATGTTGGCCTTGTGCCTAAATTAAAAACAATTATTATTATTATTATTATCGTTATTATTATTGATCGTCGTCGCAAGTATACGTGTTTTTTGCAAGCTCCAAAGATATTGCTTTATGCCAGGTGTTGAAGAAGTTTCTTTTGAAAATGTTTGGATTACCTTACAAATTAGGGACTTATGACAGCCCCAAAATGTTCGTCTTTTTGAACATTTTGTCACATTTTTTGTATTTTGTTTTGCCATTTTAAAAATGGCCACGCACATGAAGACTGGCAAACACGCCCACCAAAACTTACAAAACGAGAACGCTGCAAATCGTCAGCAAATACAAAAAATTGTTCATCACACAGACACTCAAGAGAAACATGAAAAAATGATAGCAGTACAAAAAAATATTTTGCAGACGTAGTAAACATTAAGAGCAACAATAACATACAAAATTACATGAACACACACAGACAAACACGAAGTAGTTTTGCTAGCATTGCAGCAAACAAAACAATTTTTAGATTTAGCCGAAGCCCAGGAACAAAGGAAAACTGTGGCAAAGTTATATATACAAGCTCTCCGGCAGCCTGTCCGAGTGATATGTCCGGGAGCAGGCGAAAAGAATGCTCACCTATATATGCCCCAGAAAAGACAGCTAGGAGTTCAGCTTGCCGTCGAAACAGCAGCTACAAGACGCTCTAGGTGATGCATGGACAAGCATCACATCCATAGACTGAGGTAAGTCGGACGGGACTATAAACGTACACTTCAGGACTCAAATTGTGCTTCACAAACCTGCCCACAAGCTCGTCCCTAAATATATGGGGAAAAGGAACACAAGAGTTTCATTCAAGGGCATTGATAGCAATATCTCCCCATGGCTGGTTCACGGCTTTGTGGAACAATATGGGCAGGTGGTGAATGCGGAAATAATAAAAAAAATGATACGTGGTCGGGAGGGGTCACTATAGACTTTCAAGCACTTCAAGACGACAAAACCATTCCGGAACTGTGTCCTGTCATGGGTGCGGAGACCAAACCATGGAGATTAGCGGTGCAAACCCAGACAGAAAATGTTAAGAGGCACTCTGGGGTGCACCTACGTACAATACAAACAATCGCAGTCGGGCAGAGAGGGGGGGGGGGCTCTGACCCAACATAGCCAGTGGGGTCTCACTCTTTATACAGCGAACAAAACATTTCTGAATTTGGCTGACTCCTAAGAACAGAGAAAGCCGTGGCAAGGCTTCATAAACAAGCTCTCCGTGAGCCTACCCGTGGAAAATGTCCAAGAGCAGGCAAAACAATGCTCACGTATATATGCCGCCGCCGCCGCCGCCGCCGCCTTCTTCTTCTTCTTCTTCTTCTTCTTCTTCTTCTTCCGCTTTCTGGTAAAAATCGTTGCTCTTTTGAGGGGCCGTGTCTCCTTACACAAAGGTTCCATGTTGCCGTTCTGCCGACCATCGTCCTCGTTTGTTTGAAGAGGGGACACATCCTCACTTGTCTTTGGTGCTTTCTCTTGGGGTTCGTTTCTCTTTTGGGAGCTTTTAATTTGAAGAAGAAGAAGAAGAAGAAGAAGAAGAAGAAGAAGAAGAAGAAGAAGAAGAAGAAGAAGAAGAAGAAGAAG
>JAOPJM010112954.1:0-13839 GCA_027124095.1 Muusoctopus leioderma
GTGTGTGTGCACTTAAACATTGAATATTTGCTAAATTATTGAGCAATTTTTGAAAATAAAGTTATTTGGGAACTACTAAAATGCTGTATGTATGTATATGTAATTATATTTATTGTATATAACTTAGTAAAAGGATGAAAGGCGACGTCCACTGCCATTTCGAGTGCTTCCATGACTGGCGGAGTATAAGGAGAAAGCTACCGAGTGGAATTTACTAAAGGCACCCAAGTACAATGTGTTTCATGATTTCAAAGAACGAATCACTAATGCTATCATTTATAAAATATGCAGAAAAAAAACAGATTTAGAACAGATGAGAATTTAAATTAACAGTGACAGCTGTTGTAACAAATAGAAAAACCAATATTTAGACATGCAGTAAACAACAAAGTCTCGGTAAAGGCTTGGCGTTGCCAACATTAGATAATACTTAATCTATAGGAGCACACGTAGCCATGTGCTTAAGATATTTTTCTGTGTAACAATAAGGTTCCTGGTACGATCCCACAGGGCAGCACCTTGGCAGGTGACATTTACTGTATTTTAGTACATTTTCCCGTAGTTGTATATCGTATTCATGTTACTTGATCACGCGCCTAAACAATTGCTAATATTATTATCGAGAAAAAAACAACAAATATATAACCGAATAGAATGGCATTAGTGTAAAGGCCATAGTGATGAGCAACACGCATGTATGCATATCCATATTACATACACACACATACAATACAGACACGCATACATACACACTTATATTGTGTGTGTATGCGTCTGTGTGTATGTACTTGTGCGAGTGTCTGTATGTATTGTCAACATATACAGGCAACTAAAGGAATATTTTTGCGTTTGATCTATTTTGAAGCATACATCCGTCCTTATCTTCTTGCATTGTTTGATACAATATAAGTAAATGTAACCCTAGTGAACTGATTTAAGGCGACGCATGTCGAGAGCAAATTCTCTATTTTCTAAAATATATAAGAAAATATTTTCTGTAGAATATGTTTCATATTATTGCTGTTATTGAACAGCCTTGCGATCCTGACAACAGTAGGTTATAATAAAAGATGTACGTCAACATATATTAGCTGGTTATTCTTTCACATATCAGTATTCTACAGCGTAGAATGAATAAACAAGACGCTATTTTGCGAAGCGTTGTTAGAAAGCATGCGTTATCGGCGGCTGTGAAATTCCAAATCCTACTTGCATGTATATGTAAGACTATATGTATAGGTCTATGCATTTCTGAGAATTTTTATGAATTTGTTTCGCTGACCATCATAGTGTTTAGAAAGAGATTGAATTATGCTTACTTTTTTAATATGATTGAATTTGTAATTTCTCTTCGTGAATAAAACATGTCTCCTCCGACGGTTTCGACGATGCGTATTCCAGTTTCACGAAAAACGTAAGCACAAAGCCATCGGATTACAGTGCAAGTGGCTGAGTATTCCACTAACATGTATACCCTTAACATAATCCTTAAGCAGAATCAGTGTGACCCACTTTCAATTATAGATGTAGCGCATTTGACGGTATTCCATACTAGTGGAGTACCGAGCTTGGCAAAATTGAATATTTTCATTTTCAAATTGATGAAAAACGTTTATATTTTGGTATCACATTAAAGTTAAGGATACAAATTACAATATCAGCCCGCGTAGTTAGAACTCTGTATTTGGCTTGGTTCTGTGATTAGCTGCATTTGTAGAGTGATTCACGGAAACATTTAATGCGACTGATGATGAAGAGGTTGGTAATCCCGAGGAAGTCGATCTCTACATTGTTTTTGGCATGACGTTACAGACCAGCAGATGGATACCATTCTGAGCATAGGGAATCTCTTTGAGTAAACCAGTGTAGACCTTATAATACTAGACAATAAAGTGAGTGATGACGAGTCTGATGCAGTCTCTTTCTGTAATGTATAACCTAGAGGTCAAGAATAATAGAATACCTTCCAGAAAGACGCGCTCCTCATATATAACATCCATATCAAAGCACCACTCAAAATAACTCAAAGAGGTTGTGATGCTGTTTGACTGCAGGCTGTACTCCAATGAATCTTACACTGATGATACAAGTGCTGACATACTGAAAATGAATATGTTTTATCACAAGACCAGAGACGTAGAGATAATGCACCCAAACTTGGCCCGGCATCTCAAACAGATCAAATACCTTCAGGTAGACATTTGAAATACAGTGCAGGAGGCGATGATGCTTTTAAAAGATACAAAATACGGAATTAAAAAAACTCATGAAAGGCATAATATTTATTTGTTTCAGTTCTATAAAGCCATGTATATATATATTATAAAGGATAAGGCATTGCAGTGTTTTATAAATTACCACTAATGTATACAATGCATAGGAAAATGCGTGAACATATATATGATATATGTACCAAGAATATAGAACCAATAATACACAATTTGAACATCTGTTAATTTGGAATATCAATTCCCACAACGATTTTCTGTTACTCAGATGTATTCTATGGAGAATTGTGTTATCCATTAGTAATTCCTGTTGTCAATGTTACCATTCTTTATATCTATAAATTGAATACGTAAGACTTGCTTTTAATGACATATTTAACGATGTATATACTATTTACACTATTATTTTAACTCTCATGTGTAACAAATCTGAACTTAAAAATTCATTTGTATGTAAACAACATGTCCCTTATCAATCAGCGGTAATAAGTTTAAAGAATCGTATGGCAACATTAGTTAAAGGGCTTTAAAGTATTAGACACCAACTACAGGGAGAAAGAGATAGAGAGATAGAGAGAGTGAAATAGAAAGGAAGAGTGAGAACTTGAGTGAGAGAGAAAGTAATATGTAAAATCAAAATGGTAGAACATAATACAATATATTCTAATTCAAACTGCCAACAAAATCAGAAGTACTCATTCACTCTTTCATCATTGAACTCGGGTCCGTTTTCTGTGTTAAAAATGTCAACGGAGTTGTGGGATGAGCGCTTGTATCAAAGACATATCCCCTAATTCCACTTAAGTTCGAACGCTAAACAAACATATGGTAATACTTCTAGTAATTTACAATTATATGAATTTGTCAGTAGATAACCAGGATTAGTGCCGATGGATTTTCGGCTGCTATATTAAATCGTTATCAATTCAAATTCCACAAAAAACGATTTGCAGTCAGCAGCAGACTTACGACCCACTACATAGGTAGATATACCCTGAAGTAAATACCAATTGTATATCAGCAGTAACGAGATTACTTAATACACTCTGATGAGGTCCTGCATATGTACACGGGATTCATATGAATACCAATAGGGATTTATGTTCCTGCAGTGTATCTGTAGCAGTGTCTGTGTCATACACACACAAACAAATTATATATTCAGCATAGCAAGCAACATAACCTGTCAGTGAATGATAAAGCTGCGAGGTATCTATAACCTGCAGTGACTATTGACAACTGGGAGCACTGAACTTATGGAAAGTTCAGCATATTTCACAGGATGCGAAACAGCGATCTATCCGCTAACCGGATAGTAAGCTGCCTAATCTGGAAACATGACGATAAAACCGTTGTCATTTCAAATACTTACATACGCGGGTGCATACACACAAGCACACGTATGCATACATACATACTCACACACACACATATACACACACACACATTTATATGCATGTATGTTTGTATGCATGTATGCATGTATCTATGTATGTATGTATGTATGTATGTATGTGTATGATGCATAAACGGAATTGCAAACATGTGTTGTTAAATAAACATATATTTTGCTAGGCTAGGCTATATAAATAGACCCCGTGGTAAAACCACCTGTCAGGACTAACAATCGTATTGATTAGTTTCGGCTTTCATTATAGCCTCGTCGGAACTCAATTACTTCCTGCTACCTGCTGAGGGAATGGATTGATACCGCTCCAGGAACATGTAAATAATATAAGGGTACGATTTATTCCATGTACATATGTTAACTAAGTGGGTCACCAACACAGCGTATTTGAGATATCTTAGTCACATTTAACAAATGAAGTAAACTGTTTCAGCAAAAGATCAGTCATTCATCGTAGAGCCAATTTACGTTGAGTTTAGCATAACCACACATATCACACACATGATAACTACACACATCGCACATTACACATACACGCCTATACAGACTACTTTACACATTTTACAATTCTGTGTTAATGTGTATATATGCGTGTTTATAAACCAACGGTATCAGCCTTAAATGAAGTTAAAGTCTGGTTCGAGCTACCAGTCCCATTAGTCCGGAGCTTATCTCTGTTTCTGGGGCGTTTACGCGACTGAGATTACAAGATTATCCCGTGAATTGGACGCCAGTCCGTTTCAGAGTACTTATTTTCAGTTGAGTGAACTGGAGCAACGTGAAATGAAGTTCCTTGCTCAAGGGCAACACGCGTCACCATTTTTTGGAATCGAATCTACGACCTTACAAACGTGACGCTACACACTAACCACTAGACCACGCGCCTACATATTGTTTAAATATAAAACATAAAGTTTAAATACAAAACATAAAGTTTAAATACAAAAATGTCAAATGCATGCCGCCAATAAGGATAAAAGAAGATGAAATATATTAAACTATATATGAATTTGTGTGTGAGTGTGTATGTGTGTGTGTGTGTGTGTGATTTTAGGTCCTTAGTTCCGAATATACATGTAAGATAACGCTATGTTTAGGAAACCATCTTGATACAAGCATATGTTGCAAGCATACATGCAAGAATATGTCACCGATATGACTAAATAACACCAAACCACACTCGAGTACTCGAAATCGAAATGTGTAATTTCTTTTGCACAAGTAGAAAACTGAATATATTTACGCAGCAGTCGGATCAATAAATCTATTTTACAATGACAATCATATGCTTCATTAAGAACTGTACTGTGTCACCATTAACCTTGTGCTCATTACGATAAGAGTTTTAAATATTATGGTCGTTCTAATCATCGTAAGCACCACTAGCATCATCATCATCATCATTTTCATCACCACCATCATTATCATAATTATCATCATCATCCTCATCATCAGCATCAGCAGCAGTAGCAACCTGATTGTTATCCTCGATCTTATCATTGTCAGCAGCATCAACATCATGCATATCCTATTCATTACTGCAACCCTGTTGCAGATACCATCTAATTTGACTTCATGACAAATGATAATGATTCCGAATAATGGCGCAAGGCCGCATAGGTTCTTTCTTAGAAGGAGGTTGATAAAATCCATTACTTGACATGATTTTATCTTGTTAATGTACTTTGGGATGAAATGCATCTCAACAGAAGGGATTTGCACTCAAACCATAAATAGATATAAGTAAATATTGCATGGTACTCTACTAAGTATTCTACTTATTTTAACCACCCATCCATTCGTGCACTATATTATATTCATCATGCAAAATAATCCATTCATCATATACGATAACCGCACGAGAAGTGTCACTTCTATATTTTTCTTATGCAATAATTACATTATCATATGCATTCCCACCGTCTGCATTTATGTTGAGTTGAGATTTTTATTATTTAGTATTCATGATTAATAGGAACTAGTTACTATTGTTGCATTAACAAAATAGGAATATCTTGGGATAATACATACAAATATTCAGGAGTCTTAAAATTCGTTATTAGAAATCAATACAGATATTTCCAGGATCTATTATTGCTCGTTTATGTAACGATGTATGTGCTTACTGGTAACCCACTGACGTATATACGTAGGTGAACCTGTATCATTCCTATTATATCAGTTAAACATGCGGAGATGGACACGTTCCTTAAGAGACATGTAACTCAATAGCAATATCAGTATGATTTCTTAGGTTTTTCATCTGAATTATTCACACAGTTATATATTATCAGTGTTTTTCTATATTTATCGGAATGTATGGACACTATGGTCTTGGGTTACAATATTCGAGCGGGCCAACCACTGATTGAGCGTATTTCTGACGGCAGCAGTGACAATGCAGAGCCAGTAACTCGTACGACATTTTTCGAAGAACATTGTTTTCGCCGATATGTATACCCTTCGCCGATGTACAGCGAAAGATATTAATATACATATACATACACGCGTGTATATATATATATATATATATATATATATATATATGTATGTATGTATGTATGTGTATGTATGTATGTATGTGGGTGTGTGTGTGTGTGTGTGTGTATACATATATATGACATATTTCCACACAGTTTCCGCATTCCAAAAACGTCATTCACAAATCATTCGTTAACCCAAGTGTGTGGTTGAAACACTTGCCCAATGTGCTACGTGGTGGATTCAAAACTTGAACAACATTAATGCGAATCCAACTTCGTAACTAAACGGCTATATTGCATCACGTCACATATTGTCACGTTATTCTCAATCTGCCAAGGAGAATCACATCCAGCCTATAATTCACGAGGTTAAACATCCGCTCAGTTTAAACTTTGCAATGTGTCGATTCTTCATTGTGCTAGAGTTGCATAGCCTCTTGTCATTGCATTTTCCATGCAGGTGGATATTCGTATGGGTACCATAGACATATGCCTTGAAGGAGTTGAAGCTGGGTGACCAGGCGTATATATATATAAGAGTTTCGAAAACCTTTGTCTCTAAATATATTTGGTGGGAGCCAACCTTGGATATTGTGATGCAAAATATGTTGTATATCGTCTATAGTTATCAATTCACATTATATTGTTATACATATCCTTCCCAATATGTCTAGTGGTGTCCTGTAATTGTGCGGAGAATATTGTTGCTTTGACTTACGCAGTTTTACTTTTATTCGTGACCCAATATCTACAAAGTATATCATTTTCAGACACCACCATTATCTTTCGTCCATAAAGTTCCAAATCTCTAGTCTACTTCGGTATGTTTGTCAACATTTTCATTCTCCCAGATTCCATAGTTTAGAAGGTTTTAATGCCTATACGTTTGGCCATGACATATATAAGAATATTGGGATGTTACTGGACCTGATTTTCGCTAAGCATTTCCTTGACTGGCTTTTTCTACTAGCCAACACAAGGCCGCAAACATAAAACAACATGAAGACTAGATGTATTCTTGACCTGGATATATAATCAAATCTAAGCCCCTGACATAGGAGATTTTATTCATGGGTTCGTTGAAGCCATAACAGCCATCCTTTTTCTTATTCTTCTTTTAAATATGTTCAACCTGATACAAACTGTATGTCAGTTATGTGGAGGCAGAATGATGTGCTCTCTAGTAATCAATCTTTGTACATGACCATTTTTCGCGTATTTTAGCATCATTCAGTACAATTCTGTTAATAAGCTTATTAATGTTTCCATATAGTTTACGCATAAAAATTTTCTGCTATATTTATACATTTTCACCCACACTTTTGGATAACATTTTCGAGAGTATTTATAGATAACAAGCAGACGTATGAATCAGCTATCGTTCTTCTTATTCCTGGGTATCATTGTTATCCTCCCAGTAAGAGACCACCTCTTCCCAAATTCTTCGGGATCTAGTGGAGGTTAGGCGTTATCTGGCTGCAAAGTATGTCAACACACAATTCCAAATAAGGATGAACATTTTTTTTCAATTTCGAAGCTGCACAGAGGAAATCTCAAATCACGTTTTCAATTGGGGTTTCACTCAGTTATTATTTTTGGTTCACTGATATTTTGGGGGGAAATATTTTTTTAGTAGGTATCATATCTACTGCTATTTTGCTACTGGCTATCATTATATAGAAATTTGGAGAACAATTTCCATGTGCGTAGTTTCGAATTTGTTACTATTTATCGTGTTAATCAGTTAGGATATTATTCTGTAACTTATTGCTATAGTACTATGTATTATATTTGTAACATATTTAGTAATCGCTTAAATTGTACATACTTAACATCAATACAGAAGCACTATTTTCTTTTTCAGACATAATGCATCGTTCAATGTTCCTTATAACCAGGGGAATTCAGGGTTTCCAGTATTTCTTTTATTATTTTTATTTTGAATTAAAATAAATCAATTTTCTTCAACGTTTCTCTTCGGATTTTATGTAGTAGCCGTATTGTTACATTTCTCTCGGAGAAATGTCTAATATCATCTGCATTACGTATATTTGCGTCATTACGTAAAGTGTGTATTCTATGTTCTAATGTAACCTTCCAATCGTCTACCCTATCTTAGTGGCTGTTAAACTCTCTAACACTACATTGTTATTTAACCCTGTATTTTCGATTACTAAAATAATACATGAATATAAAAAAAGGATTTTGATTCAGTATTAACACTTGAGTTATGTTATAAAGTTTAATTTCCTTCTAAATATTCACTACACTGTATTAAATACATGGTAATAGCCAGTCTTACAGCCTCAATTTCTAACTTTGGCAATCAATTTCCTGAGTTGCAGTGTAAGTCGTTATCCTCTAGGTGGCTGAATATTTGCTTTTTTTTCGTCTCAACTATCCTTTTTTCTACGCAGCTGGAATATAGGAATGACATATTCCTTGTATCAGTACATAGATCGACTGTACAATGCGGGAGGATGTGAAACGGCTCCTAATAACAACCGACCATGCTAAATTCATATATTCCGTCCAAATAGTTTATCTGCTTCGCTGTATGTTGAGACTGTAATCACCTTTGTACTGCCATAACTTTTAGAAACCAATTGCATATCCGTTGTTGTATGCATATTGTTATGACTTGTGTTGCCCGAGGTCAGTCCTGATCTAACGAATGGACTACGATCAAAGACGTTTCAGCTGTTTATATATATTTTTTCTTTTCGATTAGACTATCTAGGACCATGTTATCCAACGTGGACTTCTTTTGTTAAGCTGCTATGGGGTGATTTGATGGAAATTTGACTGGTATTTCTAACGAATTGAATGACTACATAAAGAATCCATTGTTGACTCGGTTGTATGCATGTTGTTTTTGCTTAGCTCAGGTCATCCTTGTTCGAGCAGATTTATGATCAACGGTACTCTAGCAGTGACCATTCCGTATTTTATTATGTACGAAAGACAGCATTATCTTCTGTGACCTTTCTTTAAATTGATAGAAATATATTTGATGGTGATATGCCTGGTATTTCTAGCAGGTCCTTACCATGTAAAGGTTACATCGTTGACTGCATATGTAATTGTAAAAACATCTATCTATTAAATTACATAATATTTCGAATTGGCATATATTCTCCTATCAGACTGATTAACAGGGTGTTCTCGTTTCTTATTCGTTCCTTTATTACTAATGTTTTCGTTAATGGTATATATATATCTATTGTTTCACAAACAGAATGAGTATTTGTATGACATCCCTTAGCATTTAAGCTACCATCTCTACAGTATCATCATCATTCGATGATTAATGCACTATCGGCGTTTTGTTTCCAGGAAAATGATCACAGATAATCTATAAGCTATCTAGTGGTATACATCTATGTAGTACTCATATGAGTACTACATATCCTCTCAAATATCGCTAAAACTAGCTGCCCAGGCGTATTTAGAGCAGATTCATTACATTATTGTGTCTCCAAATATATTTAGTGGTAACTATGTAGAATATCGTGATATAATGTGGTATATTGTTTCAGCAAATACACCACGCAGGTAATGTTTATAATCGCTATTGTATGAATTGTAGATATTCCTTTCCTAATTTCTAATTGGGATCCCCTACTTCTGCATGGTAAATGTCTTGCATCTAAAACACCTATCCAAGTTGGAATGATTCAACAAGCCCTAAGTTATTTCCTTTATATGGTGAACATTCTGCTTCAGAAGGAGACATCCAGTTCACTGAAGTATTGGCCAAATTATGGCACGTTCATCTTATGTAATAACACTATGACCGTTTTTGCTACTGTTTTTGCTTTTGGTTTAGAATTTTGCAGCTAGATATTTAATCAAAGTTCTTGTGGAAATGTTCTTGGTACGGTGATAATTGATTGAATATCTTTCTTTAACGATCACAATAAAGAATTAGAAGTGGCTGGCTCTCTTTGTGACTCCGAACGTTACTGGAAATCATTAATAGGTTCTTAAACTGCTCCGTATCAATCAACTCTCCCATACGGTGGAGTTTATTTTGCTGCTTCTACTGCTACTTTAGTGATCCCGCTTTGTTTGTTGCGTATAATATGTGCTATGTTAGTTTTGTTGTTGGTGTTGCTGTTAATGTTGACCCATATCAGCCCTGATTATCAAGATGTATGATCAAAGGTGTTCCAGCTATACGCATTTCAGTTTTCGTCTTCAAATATAATGTACTAGGGCAACATTATCCAATATCTTCACCTTCTTTCAAGACGGTAGGGCATTTTTTTTAAAATATTAGGCTGCTATTTATAGCTGGCCGATCAAGACGTAAATGCCATTTTGTTAGCTGAATAATGTGAATTTTCATATTTTTTTAGTGGTGGTTGTGTTTCTTACGTGTTGTGTGGATTGTGTGTTATATTGCTGGATGACGAATCTGCAGAAAATGAGGTTTATTTTACTTATTATCTGTGTGAAGGATATGTTATAATATCAGGTGTTTATTCTGTAGGAGTATGTGTTGTATTGTTTCATAGAGTGGCAGTTGTGTAGATTATGTTCTGTGTGAATTGTGTCAGCTAAAAACGAATTAAATATTTTGTCAAAAGTGCTCGCCAAGAAGTTGATGCGTACTGTCGGTAGTGTTGTAGGAGACGCACAAACTATTATTTTGCATTACACTGGTCAGCAGATCCATCTCCTCCTACCAACAATTTCTGCACAGAGCACTCAATATGCATTCGGTGTTAATGTGGACGCATGATGTCAAGTTGACATCTGCAGAGATCACCATATCTCGGAGTGTGGGTGTGTTTTGTCAGATGTGTCCTCCCCCAGTATGTTTCTTTAAAGGAGATGCAGTCTTAGATCAAGAGTAGACCAAGATTGGACACCTGGTATTTTAAATGTTTTCAAGTACTCACAGTTCTCTCCCAATCAGGGAAGGTGTTCGGTTCTATCTCATCCCTGGCAATTTATAGAGGATCGGTGATTGGGAAGTTCGACGACATTCTCGGGGAAATTCTTGGCGAAGAGGAAGATCAACTGAACTGTCGATTCATGAGGATGTTCGTTTCGAGGGCAATCGACAACTTCCAGAACTCCCTGATCTGACAGTGGTATACGAAGTTATTTCCGTTTCGGGATAAAATGTAACAACACTCTTCTGCAGGTATTCTTTCAGTGTCCGAGCATTGCTCACTTGTGGTGTTATACCGAACAGTTGTTGCTATGTGTTGGACGGATCCGACGATCAACTAACTTTGCAATGTGTCGATTCTTCATTGTGCTAGAGTTGCATAGCCTCTTGTCATTGCATTTTCCATGCAGGTGGATATTCGTATGGGTACCATAGACATATGCCTTGAAGGAGTTGAAGCTGGGTGACCAGGCGTATATATATATAAGAGTTTCGAAAACCTTTGTCTCTAAATATATTTGGTGGGAGCCAACCTTGGATATTGTGATGCAAAATATGTTGTATATCGTCTATAGTTATCAATTCACATTATATTGTTATACATATCCTTCCCAATATGTCTAGTGGTGTCCTGTAATTGTGCGGAGAATATTGTTGCTTTGACTTACGCAGTTTTACTTTTATTCGTGACCCAATATCTACAAAGTATATCATTTTCAGACACCACCATTATCTTTCGTCCATAAAGTTCCAAATCTCTAGTCTACTTCGGTATGTTTGTCAACATTTTCATTCTCCCAGATTCCATAGTTTAGAAGGTTTTAATGCCTATACGTTTGGCCATGACATATATAAGAATATTGGGATGTTACTGGACCTGATTTTCGCTAAGCATTTCCTTGACTGGCTTTTTCTACTAGCCAACACAAGGCCGCAAACATAAAACAACATGAAGACTAGATGTATTCTTGACCTGGATATATAATCAAATCTAAGCCCCTGACATAGGAGATTTTATTCATGGGTTCGTTGAAGCCATAACAGCCATCCTTTTTCTTATTCTTCTTTTAAATATGTTCAACCTGATACAAACTGTATGTCAGTTATGTGGAGGCAGAATGATGTGCTCTCTAGTAATCAATCTTTGTACATGACCATTTTTCGCGTATTTTAGCATCATTCAGTACAATTCTGTTAATAAGCTTATTAATGTTTCCATATAGTAAAGATCGCACCAACACCTTCCATTTGCAGAATGGTAGGGTGTTTCATCACTTTGTTGGCTATGGCGAAAGTGGTTGTACGGTGGATGAGATTGAAAGGACTTCCCAATTCGGCCAAGCCCGTATCAAATTCATCAAGTTAAAACTGGTGAAGTACGTAAGCTTGAAGCGGGCGATATTACCCAGCAATGAAATGCACCTAGAGTCCCAGATACATATGAGTTTTCCATTTAGTCTGTGTAACCTAAACTTCATACTGAACATTACCACATATCCTTCAAGGTGTATTTGAATACAGGCTCACATAACAGTGTCGTAGAATCTTTACAATTAAATACAGGCTAAATGTTGATATCCAAAACAACAAGGGAGCTTCTACGTTACCACACAACCTTCTAGAACTAGGAGGCAATGTTTTTTTATTTCAAATGTCCCCTACTTTTTTAAGAAAAGGAGAAAGGAAAATCGCTGATGTAGACCTAGGTAAAGAATACCTAAGAGAAGAGTGCGATGAACATGGTCGTACAAAAATTGGGCTGACCTTGGGATAAACAAAACAACAGCATCAACGTATTGGTATTGTGTATTTGTCTGTATGCGTATGAATTTGTGAGTCAATGAACACTATTGTGTATAATGGTGCCAGTCGAAATATATTTTCCTCGTTATGGTTTTATTGTTGTTTACTCCAAGGCGTACCCTTTACAATGCGTAGACCTATGATCAAAGACGTTACAGCCGTGCCCATCTCGTACTTGTTGTGCTATCTTGGACTAAATTACCCGATGTGTCCTCGATTTTTCAAACGGTAGAGTGTGATTTTAGGGATTTATAACTGCAATTTCTTGCAAGGTGAGAGATAAGCTAGAGGTTTCTTTGGAGCATTGCATTTCGTGTGGAATATCTAGAAGTCAGTCTGCTTAAACCCGTTGTTGAGAAACGCATTGAAGTTATGACCTGACATTTTCATCTTTGCAAATTAAATCGTTTATAGTTAAACCATGACTCTATCTCTTATAATGTTTAGTTATCTCCACCGAATGTTTCCTAACGGAGCAGAATGTTAAGCACATTTAACTTCAACTCACTATAGCTATACTGAGATAATAGGTACCCTGAATCATTTGTTCAGTTCTTGCCGCCCTACCTACAACGCCAAAAGGAAAGCCTCTAGGTAGTCGGTCGCTCTGCTAGATTTAGCAGCCAAGTTTCCTTGATATTGTAGCCAAATATTTAAGAAACTGGAAAGAACACATTGAAGAATATAGTCCAAGATATACAAGAATGAAGAGATTGTCATCGTTGGGATGGGTTTGATCATATGTTAGATCAATGTTGAGCTTGATCAACACCAACAATTAAATCAGCTGCATGTTTCCATTTGAAATAATATCTCACATACAGTCAGGTTGTGTTGAGGAACATTCAATTATTTGACTTACACGAATTCAATAGAAGTGAGATAGGATTAATATTCGATATCTTCCGTAAGAATTCATTTGCAAAAATGAAAATGAAATCACATTTATATTATTTCTATTATAATGTGCAATAACAGGTAAGATTAAGTTTACTTCTGTTTATTTGTAGAGAT
>JAOPJM010113149.1:0-13837 GCA_027124095.1 Muusoctopus leioderma
ACATATACACATATATAGAAGTTAGCGTATATCGAAGACCCCTACACCTCCCCCCCCAATCCCTAAAAGGGTTAGTATAAAAAAGGGTAAACTGGTTTAATCCACCTTTCAATATAGATGTCTCCACAAATATAGCTAGAACCTGTCTGACTCTAATTAGAGAGCATTTCCCTAACACCCATAAATACCACAAACTCTTTAATACTCTTGCATTTAGTTGAGGTTAGTTACTCTTGTCTAGATTACATTGCTTCCAATATTTTACGCTACAACAGGAATAAAACAAACACACACATCCCCCACCAACATGCAACTGCCGAAATGCTACTAACTAGCTACTGGGGGATCATGCCTCTCAAAGACTGTGGTCTACCCTCACACCACCAGACGGTACCCCGTGAAAACACATTGGCCTCACAGCCAATGACTTTAAAGGAGGATTCACACAACACATGAACTCTTTCCGGTGCAAGGACACGTAAAGCTACTCCTCATTGTCCCGTTTGGTATGGACACTTCGTGACCACGGAAATCACTTCCCACCATCATTTGAAGCATCCAATACAAGGATTCTCCTTACTCACCTGGACCCTGTCAAATCTACCTCCTTGGGAAGCTGCCCAATCTGCAACAGCCTGCAATATCTATTAACAATAAAACTAAGCTATTGTTTTGTTGGCACCAATGGAACGCCTTGTTTGGTAACTTTAAGCCACTGGCTATCAATACACCAGATATACTACCTTAGCTCCACCTGACCCATGTGTAAATCGAATGGACACTACCCTTGCTTACCTGCTCAAAATGAGATCGCTAATCAACGCCACCTACTCCAAGCAGTCATATAGCGTTGCATACAACCCATGATCTTGTAGTGTGATACCGTCACATTTCCAAATCTGCTACGTGGGACAGTGGCAGCATATACACTATTCATCTGATGTCGCTGAAGTGTTAATTAACATTGTCTCAGACAATCTGGCACCGCCAACTTACCCAATTCGTCAAGTGGAACAATATACGAGAGAATTGTTGTCGGTGTACTGTCAAACCCTACACGTGACCTGAACTGACTAATGCAGGCCCCAAATGATCCTCACTCGGGAGGCATATCAACATTTTAAAATCTTTCCGTTACTTTACCCCAATACACCTCATGAGATAGACGTGTATTTTTGCGTCTACGAAACCTAAAGTAATACAGGACGAAGTCACATTGTTAATACACGTAAATATATATATATATATATATATGCATAGGTATATATGCACAACAGTGCAACAGAGAAAGGAGAAAAGTGCACTCAATACTAAAATTAGAGTGATGTATCATGTTTTATTCAAAGTTGAAAAGCTTCACAAATTCGTAACTCTTAGTTACACGTAGTCAATCATCAGAAGAATGGGAAGAAAACCAGTGTTGTACAAGAACATATGGAAGGGGGAGACAAGGGGGAAGAAGGTAGGATGAAACTGTAATAAACATCTAATGATGATTGGGTGTGCTTGGATTGGAGCATCCAAGACAACGAGTTCCACTTGGGATTTCAAAATATACCATTGGCAAACCGTAAAACGCGTTATATGCTAACGAAAGGGGGTGCTAGAAGCAAAATGATGATGGGTCTAAGACAGAGTGTTGTAGTATGTGAGGGGCTGGATGTTAAAGCCAGAGGGGTCAAGTGATAGTAATTAAGTGTCCTAGTGAAAGAGAAGTAGAGAGAAAAATAGAAGAATGAAAATAAAAATCTATGGTATAACAGAGAGGTAGAAAGAAGAGGCTTAAAATGGAAGCAGCGGGGTTGATGGGGGAAAATAAGTAAACAAATATATAGATAATTAAATAGATAAGTACGTGGGCCAATAAGTAAGTGGGAATCGGGGTACTGAATGGGGAGATGAAAGCAGTGGTGTGATAGGAAGGTTCATGATGGGAAAGAGGGGCCAAATTACATATCCGATCGTGGTTTACTTGACATTCGTTTGATGATCGACTCGTGAAACTCATAGTTACGAATTTGTGAAGCTTTTCAGCTTTGAATAACACTTGATATATATGTATATATATATATATATATATATATAAATATGTGTGTTTGTGTTGCTGTTCAGACAAAAGTTGGCTCTGATCGAGTAGACCTATGATCAAAGCCATTTAGACCATGTGCATCTCATCGTTTTTGTAGAAATATTGTACCTCGGTCTACATTATTCTTTCCTTTTTAGATACGATAGGTTGGTTTCAAATTTGATATGTCTGCTGGGATTTGAAAGTTGGATGCAGATAGATGGAACTAAATAGTGAAATTCACTCAGTCTGGTGTTCAGGACACGCTACTTGTTACATTTTAGATATGCAATATTTCTTACAATTGATATAGTGTGAACACTTCACTAATTTGATTGATTGTGACACTATTACTAGTACTTCAAGCTGGCTTCTTTTGTAGCCAGTAACAGTTTAGCCTCTTAACATTCTAATTTCCAGGGTCATTGTAATATAATAAATTTGAAATCCATTCGGCCATGTAGTATCAGTATATATTACATACCTCAGAGATCTAATGAATATTGTGCTTTGAATATATCTATGTGTGTACATATATAAATATATATATCAGTACAGAGTCAAAAGATTGTATTAGAGAATTAAAGAGTATTATATATGTGCTCCGGGGATAGAAATATTTGAACGATCGCTAAATCTCTCATTCCAAATTCAATTTTATATGATTTTCAGAGAATCTATTTGAAATGCAACCTGTTTACATATCTATAACAGAAACAAGCAGAAATGTAACTCTCATATCTAATATTATTAAATAGCATCAATTCCATAGTAATCAATAAAAAAATACAAACGATAGTTATTAATGAATGTTTTTTAAAATGGCAAGCAGACCAGTATTATTTCAATTTGCAAACACATTAAATAATTATATCAGTGGTTGATTAATTTTAAATATTGTTTTTATCATGTGCTTCTTTGTCAATTGGCTTTCGATCTTTTTTTTTTCAATACAAAGTTTTCGCTTCAAATTAGCAATTGTATGCATTTGTAATATAATTAATTCTATCAAGTGAATTATTAGATAATTAAGCTAACTGTATGATTAGCTTTTTTGTTACGACATTTACGTAATTATATTTAAATAAGAAATTAACTTTTGGTTTCAAGATCTATAGTATTTCTGTTGTTCTTGTTGTTAGCTAATTATTTATTGTTGAAAACTGAAATGTCGCTGATTCTGACGATTTCCGAATTCTCTAGAGGGAATTCACTGGACTGGTTTGTAGTTGCTTACACCAAGCCGATAGGAGAGCGCATAATCTGTCTTATAATAATAGGGCCTCATATTCGGGCTGCTTGCAGTGCTAAACTGTACTTAGTCCAAGCACTTATTTGCACATTATTAGCTGTATGCATTTATCATGCACATTATATCCCTGATGGGATAAACAAAATTATTTACCTTTGCGATTTTCTTTCGATAGCCTATAAAACATGCCAGATTGCATTAACACATGATACACCGCGTTACAATACAAAGTATGAAATCAACGTCATTTGATATTACTTTTCACTTCAATATTGGTAGTCAAAGATTAAGGGAAATATCTCTGTACTCATATTTAATCAATGCCAAAATACTTCATGTATATCTCTACGAGAAATTTGTATAACTGAAATAAAGAATTGTGATGAGGTCAAAACGTGACATTAAGGTGGCTACATTATTTTATTGCGTTGGTTTTCTATTCAGAAACAATGAGGCTTATTCGCCAGCTTGGGTTATCGAAGCGTAGCTATGGCTAATTTAAAAAAAATTTATTTAGAAACAAGAAGCATATAATTTGGCACCTGAAATTTGAGGTTGTGAATTACATTCATATCTCAGGCTCCCAGTATTTATGTCATTCTAATGGCCCTGTTTCCTTTCCTAGTTGATATTCTTCAACATGATTTACATTACGTATGTCTTATTTATTTTTAGTGCATCTATAAATCCATCAGGTTAATTGTGGACCTGTTTAGTAAGTGTCCTTTTCTTAAATGTATGCATGCCTTTTCTGAGGGTTTTAAGAATCTGAGAGTCACACCTGACAGAATATATATGGTACCAAACAATTAGCGGAATAATTTTTGGTTCTTACTATGTCTGTTACTAACGAGGCGCGTATGAAGCCATTGAACAACATATACAGCCCAGGCTATCAAACGTAACTATTTATAAGCAAGGGCATCATTTTATGAGCATTGTACAGTGGTAATGTATGACCAATGCCAGCATTCTATAATTAGCGACTGCATCATTAGCGTATGATGCTCAATTCAACACTTCACAAAGAATACTTGCCCAAGTTTACACCACATCAATATAAATTCTGCATTATGGTCTCTATGACAGATTGAGATAGTGAATTATGCATCATTATTCGCGTATTAATTTATTTAGACAATAAAATCGACGAGAATTGCGTCGTTTTGCCTACGTTTTCCTGGAAATCGTTGCCATACATTTGTGACAATTTGAATCATTAGAAATGAGTGAATTGAAACATTAGAAATGAGTGAATTATAAATGTATACATACTCTGCAACTCTCCAATAAAGGTACGTTCTATGTATAGAAACTACGTTATCTGGTTCCGGGTCACGGTTGTAGTTACGTCATATACATCAATACTGCCAGTAAATGGACCCAAACTTTGTGAGTGAAATGTGGTGGGTGGAAATTGGGCGCGGATCCAATAGATGGACTGTACCTGTTCTTAGCTGTTAAATTTACTTCACCGCTCGGCTTAAAATCACAACCTACCGGTTCCATCATGTTGCAAACATTCGGACCAGTTCGCCGGTCCTAATATACCACTATAGTTTGATGTGATATTTCCTACTGCAGCAACACGAGCCATGGTTTAACTCCCTTTTCTGACGACTCTTTGTAGTCCTGCTACAAAGATCGTGGATGCTACTCTTCTTCCTTCGATTAAGCCATACATGTCCTCATATCTTTACCCCGTCAAATCAGCAAATTTGCGTCACAGGCTTCAGCAAGAAATTGAACGAGGTAAGGCAAAAATAACTAACAATAGTAATGATTCGGTAGTTGCTAACAATGATATATTTAACAATAAGTAACTATTTATTAGATTCTTACATAAACACAAGGCTTCATATCGATCCCAGTACTTGACTGGTATTTTACTTTTTTGACCCTGGGAGGATGACAAGCAATGTTGACCTCGCCGGAATTTGAACTTAGAATTTAAAGAGCCGGAATAAATACCACAAAACATTTTTCCAATGCTCTAATGTTTATCTCAATCCAACACGCCGACAAGTAATTATATATTGCAATACCACTGAATAGCTATTTGCATTTTGATGAACGTTATTTTCTTAGAATAAATAATTGTTTCTAACATAGGAACAAATCCAGAACTTCCGAGGTTAGGGTTAAGTCGATTAAATCGACCACAGTACATGACTGGTAATTTATTTAACGACCCCGGAAGGATGAAAGGCAAAGTTAACCTCAGCGGGATTGGAGCTCAGATCGTAAAGAGCCGCTACAAATACCGCAAGACATTATGACCGATGCTTTAACGATTCTGCCAATCTACCGGCCTCATAGAATATATAATAACACATATATTTCTTGATGTGTTATTGTTTATGTTACTATTTACGAGGTTACAAGGTCAAAGCTTGATAATTTCATTATTTTATAAAGCTTACACGGAAATCAGATGCATTCGACGATACGTCATTTCTAAAAAAATTAAAATCAGCGTTGTATTAATATGTTATAAAATTGATTTATAACATGATCACAGGGCTTCAAATTTGAATGATGGGAATACTCGATTATATCGATGCCACTAATTGACTGTTACTTACTGTATTGGCACCAGAAGGATTAATGACGAAACCGAGCGTGGCTGGTTTTGAAATCAGAACGTAAATATTCGTAATTAAACAATGAAATGCGTTATGTTCGACGCTCTACTGTTTCTGGAAATCTGCTTTCCTATAAATTCCTAATATTGACAGAATATCACAATATACCTTTACCTTTTCCTTCAGAAACGAATATAGCACAAAAACCATCACACACCCTAAGTATGTTTGGTATCTAAATGATAGGGAATTTACAATTTCAACCTCTCAGTTATAGAGACCACACCTTTGTATATAAATGGATTCAAATACTGTTTCTACTTATCTAAACTGTACCATATACTGATGCAGCTACCTATGTATGCCACTTGAATTCATAACTGGAATTAGCCTCTTCTCCTTATCAGAATAAGTATACCTAAGGAACATTCCTTTTTCCAGCCGGATAAATCTTGTAATACTCCATTTTGTCACTGTCAGTTATACTCTGACCTATATACATGTTTATTGAAATAATATGGAAGGCCAAAAAGTCAGCCTAACCAATAACACTAATAGAATAATATTCTTGGTACAACGTGGATAAATAATAAACATAAGAAAACACAAGCAATGTTTTTAACACAATATTTATTATATATGTGCACCAAGCATAATGTAAGTAGCTACGTACTTACTCAGCAATTAATACAGAACAAATGTGTATAAATTCTTAATATAAAAAGATACCTGCTATACAGATTGAAAGCCAGTCAACTTCTAAGAATAATAAAAACCATGATGAAAAGAAATTGTCAATACTCAACTTTAGATTTACGGATATAATTGCTGGTTCATAGAAGAAGCAATCAAAAACCACTACGGGTTTGTATTACCCGCGGCAAGTGTTGTTGATCAAGGTGTCAATGGTGGACAATTTTTACCGCGTAAAATTGTTTGAGCAAGGTGTTATGGCGGACAATTCTTGCCGCCTAAATTGGTTGAGCGAGGAGTCAATGGCGGACAATTTTTCCCGCGTCTATTTCGTGAACATGCTGTCATGGCGGAACATTTTTGCCGCCTAAACTGGTTTGAGCAAGGTGTCATGGCGGACAATGTTTCCCGCTTAAAATTGGTTTCAGCAAGGTGTCATGGAGGACAATTATGGCCGAAGGTCCGCTCTGGTGGTGAGTCGTTAAAACAACTTTTGCCCCATAATTTTGGCGAGTAAGGAGCCGTTAAAACGACTTTTGTTGCTTACTGCAGCAGAATGGATTGTTATTAAAACGACAGCATCTTCATATTTCAGCAGGATAGATTTTCGTCAAAGCGACAGTAACTTCATATTTCCAGCAGGATAGATTGTCGTTAAAGCGACAGTATCTACATATTTCCAGCAGGATAGATTGTCGTTAAAACGACAGTATTAAGGATCCGTTAAAACGACTGTTTCCTCTGGTTCTGCGTCTGGTGAGAGAGCTGGTTTTCTGCTGGAGCGCTGGTGAATCTCTCTAGTTTTCGCGGGCGAATTCTTTATTTATAGTTTCAGCGTTACTCAAACAAGGATGACGTATTTCACAATGTCAGCGCCTCCTAGCGGAACTGGTTGAAAAGCGCAAATGGTGTGACGTTTCTCACATACGCTATTTCATCAGCAGTATCAAATCTATTTTTAACTCTGGCTAACAATCTGTGCTTGTCTAGCAGTATATCAATAATACAAAACAATTATGTGTGTGTATGTGTGTACAGAAGGCATTAACAATGTGTAATGATATAAAACAATTGTGTGTGTATGTGTGTATAAAAGTGTATATTCTCACTACACATTCACTAATTAGGTAATTGACAATCACCATATATGATAGAGAGGAAGGCTCTCTTCAATTTAAACTTCTGGCAGCAGCTCTTTCATTTTGCTTGTGTTTATAATTGTTTTGGAAAAGCCATTAACATATTCCCTCTCCTATTAATCTGAGTTCCAAACATTATAAGTTATTCTTTATGCCAAAGAGACATTATCTCAACAAAGTCTACATTTCCAACTTTCCTTAAACTCAAATCAACATAAAGTAAAATTTGAGGAAAAAAAAACAAAAAAACTTTTACATAATGGCCATGTTCTACTACAGGAAAGTGAAGCACAGATGAACTGGGAAAGTAGCTGGACATTAAAAGTCACCAGCCAATGTGTGCTGGAGTGAAGGCTGTGTTGTTATTGACATGGAGATGTGTTAGGAACAGACAATGAATGCTGGGTGAAAACGTACTATATGCTACAGGTGAAGGTTACATGTGGAAGAAGAAGACCAAGGACGACATGGGAAAAGCGAGGAGGACAGATACCTGGGTTTTGAGCCTCACAGAGGAGATGACAAAAAGGAAGACAAGTTATGAGATGCCCTTTGGCAGACCTATCCAATCTATGGCAGAATGGTAAAAGAGATGGTATAAAACATTCATGATGATGATTATACACACATACCCACAGTAAAAGTAGCAAGGATTTTCTTTCTCCAAAACAGAAACATATACTATATGAAATATATGAATAAAGAAACAAACAAACCTTTTCAACATGAAACTAAACAAAGAATAACCAAGAAATATTCCAGTATAGAAAAATGGTGACAGACACCATAGTTTAATAAAACTAAATTATTTGCAAGGCCACCATAAGTATGACATCAGGTAAAAGATTGCTCATACACAAACAAATGTGATTGACTTACGAACATATATGCACCCACCTGCATCTACATATGCACAATGAGTTCTGGCCATGCTGGAGCACTGCTGACTATTTTCTCTTTAGGAACTCTACACTATATACCCAATGTAAAACTATGGGTGCATAAGAGATGCAATAGCATTGCAGGTAGGCTAACAAAGATGGTCTTTGCAAGTAGCAGATGCACAGGAGTAGTTAGCAGTAAGAGTACCACTGAAATGAATTCTTTCAAATGTCCAGAAAGCTCCCTAGAAGTAGTTGATAGCTTCTGTTACCTAGGTAACAAAACCATCAGTGGAAGTGGCTGGTGAGAAAGTATAGTAGACAGAGTAAGAACAGGGTGGAAAACTTTTAGGGAGATATTACCTGTGTCGGCAACAAAGGAATTCTCTCTCTGAGAAGGGTAGATTGTATGATGCGCGTGTAAAAAGTGTGATATTGCACAATAGCAAAACATTGGGTGCTGAATGTGGAGAATGTGTGAAGGTTGGATAGAAATGAGGTGAGCATGCTCCGCTGAACATGTAATGTTAGTGTGCTTGAATGACGGAGCACAAATGAGCTGAGAGAAATCAACTGTAGCGTGCAAGAGAGGAGACTGTACTGATACAGACATGCGATACATATAGAGGATTACAGTTGGGTAAAAAAGGAGTGCCAAGCACTCTCAAGTGGAAGGAGCCTGTTGAAGAGGAAGAGCAAGGAAGATGTGGGAAAGAAGTGGTGAAAGCTGATCTCAAGTTGCTGAACCTGATGAAGGAGATGACAAGGGACAATATCTAGTGGTGAGATACAGTGCCGGAGAAGACCTGTCCAACCCATGCCAGAATAGTAAATAAAACAGATGTAAAAATGATGATATACATGTGTGTATGCACACACTAATGTATTTATATTCTTGTATGTACCTAAAAACACACACAATTCTTTCATTTTTTAAAAAATTCTATTGGTTTGGTCTGGAAGAAGGGGCTGTGCCTATGGCCTTCACAGGGTCTCCGAGACTGATGGGATTGATGTGGTTAATGTTTCACTTGAACAGTTGCAAGTCAACAGCTGTAGAAAAAAACATATACAGGGAGAAAATTCCAGAGGGTCTATGTGCTGGGGAGGAAGGAGTGGTGTTGCTGAACACAGTATGGGTGACAAGAGGAAGTGATAGATGAGTGAACCAGGAGTGCCAGAGTGGAGGTGGCACGAGAGTAGCCAGCTCAGAGAAGCAGCAGTACTCCATTGTGGGTCTCACCTGACCTTTGTTGAAGACGGTTAGTATTTGTAGAGGGTTGAAGTATTTTCTGGCGCTGAGGCCTTGAGATGCAGTTTTTTGCTATGTTGAGAATGTGCGTTCACCAGGAGAGATTCTCGGTGATGGTGTGGCCTAGCATTTGTAGGGATTGTGAGGTTTCTAGTTGCATGATGTGTATGTTTAGGGGTGTGAGTGATATAAGGTTTTCTGGATATGTTCAGCGATTGTGTCTGTTTGGTGTTGAAGGAGAAAAGATTGGCATGACCCCATTGGAGAATGTTTTCAAAATCACTGTTAACGGAGTCAATGCAGGTGTCTAGGTTGCATGTGGATGACACTTGAGTGTGGAAGGTTGGGGAGGAATAAAGGGTGGTATTATCATCTGTGTAGGAGTGGGCTTTGTTGGAGGTGACAGCAAGTAGGCTGTTGATGTTTAAGATGAAGTGTGGGGGCACATTAGAGTTGATAGAGTGATTAATATAAAGAGAAAACAATATAGTGATCCACTTACATCTTTAGCGAACGTCCTGCGTTTGATGTTTCTAAACCTCTGATTTTTAATAATAGCTGCAGAAGAAAATGGATAAAATGTGAGAACAATATCAATCAGGTGAGTAAAAATTTATCTTTTTTAAATTAGTTATTAAGCTGTGAATTGGCGAATTGGCAGAGTAGTTAGTGCATCGGACAGAATGCTTTGCGTATTTGTTCTGGCGCTATGAGTTCAAATCCCGCCGAAGTCAACATTGCCTGTCATCTTTGCAGGGTCGATAAAATAAAGTACCAGTCAAGTACTGGAGTTGTTGGGCTTGTGCCTATGTTAGAAACAATTATTATTAGAAGCTGTGGGCGATTGGCAGAATCATTAGACTGTCGGATAGAATGCCTTGTAGTATTTGTGTGGACTATTTAGGTTCTGAGTTCAATATCCCACCGAGGTCGACTTTGCCTTTCATCCTTCTAGGGTTGATAAACAAAGTACCAGTCAAGTACTGAGGTCAAAATAATCAACTTACCCCTTCTCTCAAAATGTCTCCTCGTGCTTATGATAGAAACAATTATTATTAGAAACTGTTGAATATGTAATTTGAAGTGAATAAACAATTGAAATAAGGAACCAGTGTCTTGTACAGGCATTGGTGGGATGTTTTGTTGGAACAATTGCTTTTTACTGCTGGATGACCGACTATAGCAACCCCAATGGTAACCACTCAACCATGAAATGAAGAGTGGATGCTGATTTAAGTCAGGCAAATGAGGAGAAAACAAAGTAATTGAAATATCTGAAGAGTCATTTAACCCTCACATCACCAAAACATGGCATTAAACTTGACCGTACATGCTTGGGATAGAGAGAGAATAGGGATTTGGTACCAAGCACTAGGAAGTTGAGGTGATAGTACCTAGTGTTGTGGGGTGATTGAAGTCTTTCTCGAGCCTATGGGCTCATTAGGCTGGAGCTTATCCTGGTTTCCGTGGCATTAAGCAACTGAGAGTGCAAGACTCCTCTCTGAACGGGATGCCAGTTCGTCACAGGGTTAACCCCTGCCAGTACTCATTTTTCAGCTGAGTAGTGGACTGGAGTAATCTGAAATAAAGTACCTTGCTCAAGCACACAATGTGCCACCCGGTGCAGGAATCAAACCCACGACCTTACAATTGTGAACCCAACCACATGCCTTCCCATTGTGGGTATGGTGGGATGAGATAATAGCATGTGACAACAGTGTGTCAGCAGTAACCAGTGCCACACCACATCGTCAGTGATGTCATAAGCTGTCTGTAACAATACTAGATGTTGATATGTTTTAATGGTACAATATCTTAAGGGAGATTGGTAATACACCTTGGGGATGGTGATACATGCCAAGAGCTGCCAGATAAATGGTGAAAATAAGATTTAGTGCCTTGTCCAAAGTACAACAAATCTTCATACATAATAGCTACTGAAAGCACCATATCAGCCACTATTCCCCTACCCACCCAACATAACTCTACAGCCAAAATACACACCACCATACCTAAACAACACCAGCATGCTCCATTCTAACCACAATCATACCACTGCAGACAACACCATACAACAAGAGACAAAGGAGCCTCTACACAGTTGCTTGGCCTGCAAGAAATAGGAGACAAAGGAGCCTCAAATCACACCCTACTGTTATGGGGAAGGAAAAGGGCACATTAGATAATGTAGTCCTAGACATACTTTTAAAAAGACGGGATGATCATGGCCGAAATGCCAGGTTTCTGCTTAATCAGGGCTGATCCGAGGCTAAAAACAACAACACCATATATCAATAATAACTTCAGACATCCTTACAGCCAGCCACCAGTGCATTGTTCTTCCACAACCACACTACACCCTTATGGCACCCAACACCACTTCTGAGAACACTTCATTCTTCTCTCTAAAGGGATCCATTTTAATCTATATACTATATACTATATCTTAAGATTATGCCATGGAAGCCTATATCAGGTCGCCCAGCTTGGTAAAAGTAGTAGCTAAATCTCCCTCAAATCACACCTTTTTCCTTTCTACACCATCAGGTTGTGAACGACCCTTGGCGACTTCCTTGACAGGTGCTATGTGCTTGTCATAGAATTTTCATGACAAAAACAAAGGTGGTTTCCTGTTATGTTCCTTCACTTTTACTCTTTTACTTGTTTCAGTCATTTGACTGCAGCCATGCTGGGGCACCGCCTTGGAGGTCGATCAGATCGACCCCAGTACTTATTCTATCGGTCTCTATTGCCGAACCGCTAGGTTACGGGAGTTAAACAAACAGATACGGAGACAAACACACACACACATATATACATATATATATATATATACACGACGGGCTTCTGCAGTTTCCGTCTACCAAATTCACACTCACAAGGCATTGGTCGGCCCTAGGCTATAGTAGAAGACACTTGCCCAAGGTGCCGCACAGTGAGACTGAACCTGAAACCACGTGGTTGCGAAGCGAACTCCTTAACCCCGGCCTACGGTTATTTTTTTTTTTTTTGCAAGACACCATCTTGTTGGCTAGATACAGAAAAGTTCACATCTTCCTGGGCACTCAGAGTTCAAAGAGCAGGAACAAATACCACAAAACATTTTGTCCAACACACTAACAATTCAGTCAATTCACTGCCCTGGACTGGTTACTTTATTTTATCGACCCCCAGAAGGATGAAAGGCAAAGTTGACATCGGCGGGATTTGAACTCAGAAGCTAAAGAGCCAGAACAAATACTGCAAGGTATTTTGTACAGCACTCTAACAACTCTGCCAATTTGCAGCCTTCAAATCACACCTTGCTGTCTTAAAACTAAGGAAAGACACATCAGATAAAATAGTCTCAGATAGACCAAGTCTGAATAAAAGGTAGGATGGTCATGGCTTGAATGCCTCTGATCATATGTCTGCTTGAACCAAGCTGACCTGGAGCTCAACAACAACAACAACAACAACATTATAACACCAAGTCTCAAAAAGTCCCGGCATTTTTATATGATGCCTTCACCTTAAGAAGTTGCCCTGAATGAAGTGAGAATTCCTGACAAGAACTCATTTTTTTTTCTCTATACCATTTATATTGTATTGTAATTGGTGAACAGTATTGTTACTGGTTACAAAAGTATTTGTAACCAGCGACACTGTCGTTGGGCCAATCACTGGTTCACTGCATTTATAACGGTGAAACACAAGAGACCTCATTCGTAAAGCAATGGCTTTCAATTTTCTTGATGAATGTTCAGGGCTCTATAGTTGTGTCTTTGACATGACCTCTCTAGTATTGGTGCCACGATAAATGCACCCAGTACACTCTGTAAAGTGGTTGGTGTTAGGAAGGAGACAACACAGGGTTGAGAGGGCTCTATAGTCGTGTTTTGGACATGACGACCTCTCTAGTGTTGGTGCCACGATAAATGCACCCAGTACACTCTGTAAAGTGGTTGGTGTTAGGAAGGGCATCCAG
>JAOPJM010113249.1:0-13837 GCA_027124095.1 Muusoctopus leioderma
ATTCTACACAGCCTATTGAGTACAACCTTCCCCATTCATTTACACACAATAAGATTCCTATATATATATATATATATATCCCTTAATTAATTTTCTCGATATTCAGTTTGAATCTGTATAGATTAACATTTGCGGGTAAAGCGATGTATCATTATGAGAACATTTTTGAGGCCAAGTATTTGTACCAATTTTGAAGGCTGGAGTTTTGTGTAGCTCCTGCATTTTTGTAGGGATGGTTTAATGCCAGTAACAATTGATATCTGTAGCAATGTTCATTGTTGAAGCAGTCTATGTTAAAATAGACCTCATTGAATAATCTGTAGGTACTATATATTAATGGAGACGGGGCAGGACTGCTCTGGTGTGTGTAAGTTACGTGTTAATGAGGCTCGTGTTTAGAAGGTTAAAGAGGAATGAAAAATTGCACCCTGTATATAGTAGTGACTGATCAGAAGGATGAGCGACGAAGATATAATAGAAGTTTGCGGTGCCCAAGGGTTGTTATACTTGTCAGAAACAGCGGCATCAACGTATGCTGCAATAGAAATAATGTCTGATATGGGATTTCCCATCAAAACAATGCGAGAAACTTAGAGGTTTCTAATACCAGAAACAGTGGAAGGCGTTTTTAATGACAATGTGTAGGTGATGGTAATACAGATAGAGTAACGAAAGAGACTTCGTAAGTAGTTTTCTTCTGTGTGTTTAGTGTTGTGTTGGAAGTTTACTAGAGAGAAAATCTAGGGATTTTATGTGAAGCAGTGCTGTTTACAGTGCCATATTTCATATTGATAGGTGGGTATGTGGTTTGGTCTCAGCTATTAGTGGCCCTCCTGATAATGTACCAGAAGACCAGGCTTCGATTCGAGGCTTTAGTTATGTGAGATATATGGATTGGTACACATGGAAGGTTATATCAATTTGCTGTCTCAACTGGGTCAGAGATAAATCCCATTTATTACCAAGCGTAGTCAGCATCGAATTGGCGGAACTACGATCAGTTAGCTGACGAAGCACCAAACAACTGGTTAGGCAGTTGGTCGACCAGAGATATAGTACATTGATTACGCAGTACGCAGGTGAATAATCTACTGGAAGAGCCAGAAACAACACACAAATCGCTAGCACAGGTAAAAAAGCATCTCAATATTAATTTGTTCCAAGAAACAGAAAACCAGAACAACACACCCATAACCTGCCTGCATACATCGTAGAAAGCCTTAACCGCAATAATATCGAATAAAAGGAAAAACAATGGTCTGACTATGGCATGATTGAATACCAGAAGGATTTTGGCAGTTTTACTCCCCCGGATTATGGAAACATTAGCCATGAGTAAGGTAGCACAAATAACAAGTATGTATAGCTAAAGTGTCATGCATAAATGGTAAACAATTCAACACATACATAAAAAACTAGGAAATTATAAAAAAAAATGTATCCCATTCCTATTAGAAGAATACTCGAAGCGGACTCGTTCCTTCCCTTCCTTTTCTTCTTTGCGCTAAAACCTTTAACTATCACGAGCCAACAAATCTATCACAAATCATACTCTACTTTCTTAAATAAAGGAAGAGACGCATTGACTAATGTAGTCCTTGATATTCATGAAAAGACGGATAGTAGTCACGGTTGGAATGCCTTTGAACATAGATTTGATCAGGGCTGAGCTGGGGTTAAACAGCAACTTCTAAACAACTCGAATATAACTGCAAACAAGAACAGTTAGCCATCGTGTGTCTATCGATGAACTCAACTTGTACGATGCAGATGATAAACAACTAGAAAGGTTGTTACATATACTACACGGATTTACTAGAGGAAATTACAGGATATTCTCTCTTTTTTTAAATGCACTAAGACAACTTTTAATAGAAGAAAGTTAATATGAACCGCTAAGATCATGGTAGCTAAATACACAGAGATAAGATAATTGGACCAACGGATAACTTGGAATTAATGAACTCGACATAGTACAACACACACATAAATTAAAGCACAGCTCAGGAAAACATATTATAGATGCATTGGAGTAATACTTAAAAGCTAACTGCAGAAAGTATGGTAATACATATTAGTATCGCATAATGAAATCACAGGGTGTACAAACTTTATGCTCAGTGAACTTTGACGTGGCAGCTCAAAGCCAACTCTAATGTAAATACCACACTCCATATTTGAAAGAAAATTGTACCATGATGACAAGACGAAAAGATAACAGTTATACAATAACAGTACAAGGAAATTATTTGATTTATTCCTCATTTCAGAATAGTAGCTCGAAGCTAAGATGATCCAAATCAGACGTAAATAACGGTTCATCGATTTGGAAATGAAATGCATTTGAATTACGTTTAAGTTAAAAGTAGGTATTCGTAATAACAATAGCAATAAAGTGCAGGATGTATATCAATAGAATGTCTCGTACGCCAATGAAACAATGACGAAAGATGAGAATCGTGAAGAAAAACATTAATAATGAATATAGGTTGTAAGGTTTAGAAGACCTATACATATTTCATGATTTCTTAGGAAATCATTAACTTTTGTTATTGCTATGTACAAACAGTGATATTTCGATATCCTTGAATGAAGTTAATCTTTCATTATTTTATTCTTTTACAGGTTCCAGTCATTGAAATGCGGCTACGGTAGAGTACAGCCTTCAAGGATTTTAGTTGATCATTTCGAGCCCAGAGTTAATTTCAGTCTGTTACCTACTTTATCGATCTTTATTTATCGAAACGCTAAATTATGTTTTGTATATAAATTGCATCCACCGATTAACACCAATAAAAATCAATGAAAATTGACACGGAAATTAACCCAGGAACATACAAATACATACATTCATACATATATGCGTGTGTGTGTATGTGTGTGTAATACAACAAAATACATATTGGTAATATGATTACAATTAAAGAATATGAGGGTTAGTTAGTTTTAGATGGGATGGGATGGGTTAAGAAATCGGGAAAGGTAAAAACTCAACAAATAGCTATGGCCAGAATTTATTCTATGATGAATAGAAGGATGAAGGGTGGGGGATTAACAGCAAATGTGTAGTTATTATAGTTATACATATTATATGTAAGTGTGTGTGGGAAATGTGGGTCTTTAAAATGCGTACAATGAATATGAATGAATATGTGAATTCATTTAAAGATTAAGAAGTTGCCATAAGTTTTGAAAATTTGAACAGCATAGTGTTTTGCTGTAACGTTTAAATTGAAATGGAAGACAGAGAAAGGAAAATGTTGGCCAGCCTCATAAGATCATCCCTAAAGCATATTGTAAAATTAATACTTATGTTGAAAATGTTTCGTTTTGAGGGATCCCCAGAAATTGCAAATCAATCAATTTATTTATATTAACATCTCGGCTGTCTTACATGAACATCTGCCGAAGTTTAATTAATAAATATCAGTGGTTTCCAAACTTATTTTAACGAGGAACTTGTATATGATTTTCCAAGTAATGTGGATCACTGATACGATTTTCCAAAAATTGTGAACACATACCTATATGAAACAATAAATGAAACAAAAATTGCTTTAGAGAGACGATTTATTTGAAAATCGTGAATATCATATTTCTTTATGAAAAAAATATTAAATTTTATTAAAATACAGCTTATCTCGCGTAACTCCAGAATTTGTTCGTGGAAACCTGGGGTTCCTGGAAAACACTGATATATATATATATAATTAATTCACGTTGTCAGGGCATTCATTGTTACTCAAATTAGACGGATCAGTTTAGCTCTGTCCAAATGTGTATACACAATAAATAGCTTTAAGCTACTGATATCTCTGTAGATCGAACAAGACTAGACACTACGAAAAGGTTGATCCTTTTTTTTCTATCCATGGACAGATAAAACTGGTAGAGAAAACTCTCTGTTTACTTTTCACAGCGAGGCTAATTTGTATGCTTATTACATTACAAATTACCATAACTAATACGTTGTGTAGTGCACTATTGATTAATTAATATAGATAGATAGATAGATAGATATATAGATCCCAATTCACCATTCCCTTTAAAAGAAAAGCTTTTACCAATCCCACAATTTCCTCGACGATTCTTAGATAGAAAGAAATTTTAACATTCAAGGTCAAAGTCCATAATAATAATAATATTCCACACGCACACATCCAAACACACAAACACACAAACACACACAAACAAACATTCAAATACACCACACCCATATACTATTATACTCGCCACCTTAAACTAACGTATAAATAGAACTACCTTTGAATACTTCTTTGCAGTCTGAACGAAGCATCAAGCCGAAACTTCGAAGTAACTGCCATTTTTCTTCATCAACTGAAATAAAATAAATACCCTATTAACCAGTATTGATTACTCTTTCAGTTAATGTTTGACCTGTTCTATGTATGGTTGCGCATAAAACACGTACATTAATATATATATGTCACAAATCGACCAAAACTAAATATTTGCTAACATTATTAGTATAACTCCAAACTACGCTAAATCCCAGAAATTGACACTCATTAAAACACTAGAAACAAGACTTAGACGACCCAGCTACCTATCTCTATTATTCCGCTAAATAAATGGCTAAAAAGCTGACTAAACTCGCCCAGACCAATCTCCGACAAACGAAGAACCTCCAATTACCCAACACTATTATCCCGCTAATCAGATGGCTAAGAAACAGAATAACAACTCGACCAGACCAATCCACGACAACCGAAGAACCATACAAGAACGAGGACCACTATAAAGGATGATATTGAAACGACGAGAACACAGGGCACATAAGAAGGTACGAAAAACACATACCAATAAACATATACAAATAAACAATCACAAAGAAACATAGACATCCCATTGTCAGCTGCAAATCGGAAATCACTATATATATATAAATATATATATATATATATATATATATATATGGTTGTGTGTATTGTGTGTTGGTATGTATGTGTGTGCGTGTATGTACATATTTGAGTGTATTGCAATAAGATGAGTTAAAACTGACAGAAATTAAAGATAAGATTGGAGAAGAATACAAAAACTGATCCGGAAAATCTGAGGGAAAAAATGACAAGAGCATTATTACTAGAAACAAAGCTAGGTAATTCCAATAATGCCACAGTGGGATACTTCCGTAAAGTAGGTCTAGTTAACTGTATATAACAATAAACGTGGTAATAGAAGACTTCTGAATGGTATAGAGTGCATTTGCCAATAGTAGTATAGGAAATGTAAAGGTAAGTTTGTATGTGTAGTAAAGAACTATAGCAAATACTCAAGTAAACAAGGGAGTCTCTATGCATTCACGTTATCTGCTAAAAATAGCAGCCACATTCCCACATATTACATAATTGCATCCTAGTGTATTAGAGACAGCAACTACAATGGCAAACACTTTAACGCTGAAAAGAGTTACAGACCAAAACGTTTAGGAGAAAATGTAGAGTGGAAAGAAAAAAATTACTTCATGGGCAATTTAGTCCGGCAAATAGAATACATAGGAAGAGATGAACAATCAGTATGAATGAAAGACGGTGAACTATAGGAAGGAAATCGAAATATATTTAATGGCTGTGCAAGAACAAATGATAACAACAAGCCTTGTGAAAACACAGAAGAAAAAGAAATAGACAGAAATCATCACAGTATTTATTAGATGTGTGACAAGTAAAGGAAACTATCAATCACTTAGTGTATGGAGGTAGATAAATAGCACAACAAAAAATACAAAACAATATGGCATTGTGGAGAAAATGACGGACGCGAGAGAGGTTATAGTAAGTAATGTGAATTCAATGTAGGTTAAAAATGGTACCATTTTCAGACAAAAACTATTGATCATAGTATAAACTATTGATCATAGCATAGAAAAAATCACGAAGTATGCAATATCATGAAAAACGGGATGGAGGTGCCTAGAGCATATATGTTCATAGTATGGAAAAATAAAGCACTAAATATGCAATTTCATCCAACATTAGTATTATAAGGACTAGTGTCACGTAGATCATATATAATCATAGTATAGAAAACAAAACACTAAATATGCAATGTCATCCAAAATTAGTATGAGAAGAACTAGTGGCATGTAGATCATATATAATCATAGTATAGAAAACAAAACACAACGTATGTAATATTATTGGAAAATGACTATTACGAGGACTACAGGCACGCAGACATATATTAACATAATATACACAACAAAGCGCAAAATATGCAATATCATAGATTTCCCTATGACGTATAGAGCCGATAAGCAAAATGAAACAGAAAGTATTGAAACATTTGGCCAGAAAACTGCGAAAACTATGGAACATAGTCATATGGGGCTGTTCCCCGGTGATTTGTTATTTTAAATACATGCAAAAGTTTACATTTAGCATCATATTAAAGATACGGAGGTAAATTACATCTTCAGCCAATCTGGACAATGTTCCACCAAATAGAGGACAAGTGGGACCTAGTGTGAGTGAGCCCGTGTTTTCGAGAGAAGTGAAGATATTCAAACGGCACTAACGTTTGAGTTCATCGTCTGATCTGAACATATTTGGTGTCATTTTGCTCTCAGATGAAGATCTTCAATCGTATTTGTAATTATTTTATATCTATAATGTACCGTGTTTATCATAACAGTGTAAATCATTTAACATCATGTGATTTTAGATAGTTCAAGAATGCTTAGAGACAAAAACCTATCAAATGTAATATCAAATAAAGTTTATATAATACGATATACACGAATTATAAAGATCACATCACCAAAGACCTAAAACAGCTAAAACGTAAAGAAGTTAAAGATTAAATATATTAAATATTATTATAAAATACGGAAAGTTTATTAACATTTGTCATAAACATACACATGTTTATTAATATCAGTTGACTTGAGATATGTGTAAGTCATTTATTCAGCACATGTGCAGTTGCATGAAGGTATACATCTCAATTTTGCTCTTTTACGCTTTTATCAATTAACACCTTTTTTGCGCAGGAGCATTTTGTACCAAGATTTAAGACATCCATTGCAAGGAGTAGAGTAATTCAAACTGGAACAACATTCTTGTATTCCTCAATACATCTTGTGATAGAACATTTTCATTCTTAGAAGATCAACATTGGTATCATTAATGCAAAATTCATGTGGGTATAGCTTGCAGAAAAACAGCATCACAACATCTTTCAGTTGTGGTGATATATGAAATGGATTGCCAGTGGCAGCTACGAATTATTTGATAAGGGGTGAAACTTTGTCCTTCATCTTTAAACAGTATCGCTTCCCATTAAACTTGAATGCTCATGTGCAGTATGAGAAAGTACAAAACAGTGTCATTGCTTTGCATGTTGTTCCTCCTAAGCTTGAGATAATGTGGTTGAGGGAGATCATATAGGTTTTTGTCTAGTTTTGAACGAAATCTGAGTTTCTGCTTTTGGGAAGGGTTTGCAGTCATGAAGTGGTAGAAATAACCTGTGCACTTATTAGTAAGGCTTCACCAAATGACAATACCAACACAGTGAAGTAGGCTGAAAAACACTCTGCAAAAGTTCTGGATTTTGAAATAGTGATAATCTGGAATATAGACACGAAAATAAGGAGTGCTAGGATGTGTGAAGTAGAAGTAAAGAATAGAAAGCTTTATAACCAAATCTATTCAAGTTTAGAGCTACTGAAATGCCCGGTTGAATGAAATACGTCTACCATTAACAGATTAATAATATTGATAATAATGAGAATAACATTGATGCTATCGGTGTTAATAATGAAGAATGCTGATCAGAACCAAAAAAAAAAAAAAAAAAATATTCAGCCACGAGAAAAATGCCAACACACACAGTAACAAAAGACATTGGTCCACGTAGTTGAAATTTGAGCTTTTAAAGAATCTGTGTTAAAACTATATTTAGTAATGTTCCAAATAGTGGAAATGATGGTTGTGATGTTAATAAAAGGGATGGTGATAGTATAAACATCGGTATTAATATTAATGTTACCGATACGTATAACAATAAAACTTAACCGTAATTATTGTTATATATATATTTTAGATACTACTATCGTGATACTCTGCAGTACCATCATTTATCAGTGGCAATAATCTAAACTGTGCTGCAACTAGAATTCGGATAGGGAACAAATAGGAAATTGATGCTGCATGTATCATCAAAAGGCTTGGAAATTTACTGAGGTCAGACTAAAGTAACTTATATGAAGTCTTTTAATAAAACCATGCTTAAATACCAACATAGATTAGGGGACGTTATAAGCAATGTACAATGGGTAATTGAACATCATAACATATCAATATCCAGTGAAATATGGGAGTTAAACGATTTATTATTCGCTTGCATGCACACAACAATAGAAAATGTGACGTTAAATAAACAAACGATAAGTCACCAACACAGAATAGATGATAGGAAGGGTAAATTAAGGTATAGAATATATGCGCTATGTTACAAAGCAATCCAGATGACAGTAGGTAATTAAGAAAAATACATGCCATATGATATGTAAGTATAACGTATATAATGGACAAATACGGCTGCAAACATACGAATGATTAATACAAAGAAACATTCCCCCCTTAATCAATAGATTAAAAATTAGGGGAAACCGGTTCACTCAAAACTACGCCACTGACAACAACCATCAAAATGTCTAGTAGTAGTTAAGATTCCCACGATATAAAAATTATAAAAATTTTCGAAATTCCTTTTGGTAAGCGAAGAGGAATACTATAACATAAATAATAGCTGGTTAGAAGACTATGTAGCGATAATAGCAATTGAAAAACTATGTTCCAAATCATTACAGTATCTGATTTGAGACTTGCTTTAAACAGCTTCGGAAGCTGCAAAACTGCTGACATTGACAATATTCAAACTGTTTGCTAGTTGTCATTTGAACACCACCTAAACAATCCGGACCAACTATATAGTGCGCTGCTTACAAGTAGTATAAACATGTTCTCCAGATCAATAGATCACTCTTCTAACTACCGTTCTTTAACTCTCTAGAATATTATCCAACATAATAATTTAATATTTAGAAAACAAAAGTAATCCCTATAGAGCAAAAGTAATCCCTATGGCTCAGCAGTAGGTTTGACACGCAATGACTGTACATAACTAGAAGAGAATGCGGCAGAGGACTATTGAGCTTTAGGGAGCAATTTAAGAAGGTAGTTATTAATGTTGCCCACGTACCGTGCGAACGCTCAAGATGGCCTGCTGTCTTCCCTTGTCGGTTATTTGTCGTAAAATGATAGCAAACTGATTATATCCGTAGTAACAACATTCTCACAAGAATTGGATTCAATTTCGAACAGCTAAAGTGAAAACTAGAATTTCTGAACGGTGAATGTTTCGCCCCACTAGAGCGAACATGATATTTTTGGGAGCCAAAGTTGAAGAAAATTTGACTGAATGGGAGCGAAAACTTATCCAGGCAACAATTAAAATTATATTTTTCAAATTGCTTATCAAGGTTCTGAAACACTTTTCGGAGTATGTACTTAAGAGGAATTGACCAATGAGAAGAGCAATAGGATGGGGTCGTCATTCAAGGCATTCTCTAGCGGCCTATTGATGGTGATGCATACAGTGCTCAGTTCTTTCCGAATTAGAAGCGTGGGTGATATTTTTTGCTCAATCATTTTTCTGTGGGTGCACTTGTGGTATTTAACTTTTGCGTTTAGCCCTTGTTTTGAGTAAGGAGACAGAGACGTCGTTGTGCCTCTTAAGAATGAAATTGACTTTCGAATCTTCGCTTTCTTATATGACAAAAAATTGATAAGGAGTGCTAACACATGCATAAATGTAATTTTCCTTCAAAAACTTTGTAAGGCTTACGGAAAAAGATGCAATACTGACGTCTTGAGAATGAGGCTACTTCAATTTAAAATTTCACTTGTGCTACTAAAATGATAACGTGATTATTATGTTTAGTTAGTTTTTACTACATTTTAGATAATAAACTAGTGCCATTAATTCTTTTAACTAAAGAAGTAGCCTTATGATTCACCTGATTGTAATGAAATGACATCTTGTATAACAAGCATCATAACAAAATTGGAAGTACAATTATTAGGCCTATTACACCTAGTTTGAAGGTTCTAATTAGAGTTTGAATCAGAAGGATACAAATTCTGTATTTGAGCTTGTAGGTTTTATATACCAACTGCAAAGCTTTCTAATGACACATCTAACATTTATTTAAATTTCAGATATATTTTTAAATACTTTATTGCTGTCCTTTTTTATTGTAATTACATAATGCACAAGACGTCTTAGTAATGTCAATTGGAGGAAATAAAAAGTGTCGCCAATACCATGGTGAATACTTATCTTAAGGTTTTCTTGATAGCCCTCTTGATAAAAAAATAAAATTTGTGTCTTTTATGGGATAATACTCTTTCGAATGATGCCTTAAAACTTCGAGACTTCTCAAACATTTAAAATGGAGGCATCCAAAAACGCTATTAAAACCGCTGCCTATTAAAAGAAAATTGAAAAACTAATTTTGAGTAATAACCAAACTTATACATTTTGTAAAAAATAGATTTCAAATTAAGCGAAGGCAATTTTGCATCTGATGAGATTGCAAAACTTGTTACAATTATGGATGTAATCATATAATTACTGAGGTCATAAAGCCTATATTAGAAATTGTTATTTCAAATGTGATGCATAAAGATCCTTCAGGTACCTTAAAACGTTTACCATTAACCAAAGATTCAATTTGAAGACAAGTTAATGAAAGGTTTGTGAATATTGAAGAACAGCTAGTTGAAAGATTGTAAAAAAAACAACTAATTTCTTAATTCACATTGATGAGTTTCGTAGTTTTCGATAACAAGGCCCTTCTGATGGTATATATAGGTTATTTTAATGATGACTGTAAATATATTATTTAGTATAACACTTAGAAACTGACACCATCTGTATTGCTTTAAGATCTTAGTTTGAAGAAAATAAAGTTCAGTAAGAAAATTTGATATCGATTGGAACTGATGCTGCTTAGTCAATGGCCGGAATGTATAAAGGCCTCGTAGCAACATTTGAAATAAATATGTATATATCCTGGAATCATTGCAATACATTACATTGTTCAGAGACATAATCTTGTAGCAAAGAGCATGAGTTCAATTCTGCAATATTCACTTTGTATAGTTAATAAAACTATCAATAAAATAAAATCACATAGCAAAAATGATCACCCATTCAGAAAGTTTTGCTCCGATCATAATGAATATATGTAAGACGTCTTTTACATAAGAAGTCAGATGTTTCTCCAAAGGAAATTGCTTAGCAAGATTTATGAGCCTTTTTGATAGCATAGTTAACTTTCTATAAAGTGAAAGGGACGAAGATATTGATAAAGAAATAAGAAAACAAAAATAACATACATTAGCTAACTTGAATATTTCGGAAGCTTAATGATGTATCCCTTCAGCTTCTAGGAAATTCATTGCTTTGATTGATTGTAAAGCTGTATTGAAGTATTTACTAAAACAAATTGGAAACTTTTCAAGCAAATTTACTTTTAGTAATAAAATATTTCACAGAATGTCTGAGCTGCCATAAATGTATTCTTCGCCTAGCAAAAAGGATATTGAAAGATATTCTAGACCCTTATTATCGTTGAAAACTGACATGAACAAAAGGTTGTCGGATTTATTTTCCTTTGAAGGGAAAGCATGGGTGATAGATCCATATAATTGTGATGTTGATTGAACTGAAGAAGAAATTCAAAAAGAATTCATTGAATTACGAGGGAATAATAACTCGAAATACATGTATGATAAAGTAGGAAAGATTGAATTCTCGTCATTAAAAGATTGCAGAATACTATATCCAAGGTTATGCATCAAAATGACTAAAATAATTTGTCTGTTCTCTACTATCATATATGATTGGAACAATTCAGTAAATATAACTGAATTAAGAAATAGTTTATATGTATGCAAAAGGGGTCACACAAGTATTAAACTCAGTGACATTGAGCTGAACATTGCATATTTAGTAGAAAAAACACCAGTTTAAAGGATCGAATTAAATACAATAGGCAGCTTAAAAGCATTTTATTTCCCTTTTTCTGTAGGGCGTGATTTGAAAATAGAGGCAGCAAACAATGTTTCAAGAAGGCGATATTTAAAAAGAAAGTTGAGAAACACTGGTCAAATCTTTGTATCAGGGCGTCCTACACTAACTCCGACAATGTATACTTGTAGCCACGATATCATAGCAAAGCTCCCCTACATAGCCTAGAGACGCAAATGCAACTCCTTCGAGAGAGAAAAACTATGTGGTACTCATACGAACTCCAAACTTTCTTAGATAATGATAATGCTAAAATATTATGGATCTTTAGCATACAAACAACCAGATAACATAAAATAAATCTGATATCATTTTCAATGAGAAAGTGACAATTATCGACATAGCATGATGATTGCAATGCTCTACAGAAGCGGGTTAAAAAGTGTGGAATTAAAAATATATAATGGCAATTAAGGAATGTGCCTAACTTCCCGTTTTTAATTTAGTACAACTGGAACGATATACCTATACTTCTGTAAAGACATTAACAGATTATCTATATGGATAGACATATGAACACTCCGGAAAATATCAATTCTAGGGTCTGTAAATATTGTTTGAAGCATTTGTTAAGCTTGATAATATTGGTTAAACTAAATATTTATGTTAAGCTTGAAATGCTTGTTAACCTTGACCATCTTTGTTCACATTTTCGAAGTTATGCCATATTATTGTTCTAAGAAAGGAAACTCTTGATGTACACCTCAAATACAAATAAAGAATCCCGCTAAGAACTCAGCCATGCAAATAGTAATAAAGAATTTTGTTAAGGATTCAGCACCACAATAAGTCTGCAAGTAATTGGAAATAGCCGGGACTAACAAAGTCCCCGTTTTCATGAATATGTAGGTATAGCATTTAATGGTTTAGCAAACAGATCCAATTTAAGACCTGGAGAGTTACTAGGAAGAAAGCAATATGATTCTGGAAACAAAAACACTAGAGAACCCCAAAACTACAAACCTGTCAATTGTCTGTCAACAACAGACACAACACTTTATATCTATACTGTATAAGAACAGGCTGTTCACCTGAAAAGCAGAGGAGTAGAAGAGATATCGGAGAGGGATGTTTGGTTGCAAAGAATCGGACAATTGCTGGGGAAAAAAAGAGAGAAAGAGAAAAAAATAGTATGGAATGGATTGATTACTTAATAGAATTGAATAGTATACCACCCTCTTGGATATTTATTTTAGCGATCTTGAAAGCATAAAAGCATAAAAGTGGAGTTGACCCTGGTGGAATTAGAACTCAAAACGTAAAGAGATGCAGCTAAATAGTTTATGGAATTTTGCAAACTTCCTCAACTACATTTAATTGTAGCTTTGGCTGAACCAGCGTATTGTTACGCGCACTACCAAGAACCTGAAGAGAAACTGGGAACGATGGATCGGTAAACCAACTGGACATTGCCAACTAAACCAAATTTAATTCTGAAAATACAAATAATTCGTACAACAGCAATCATTACACACGGAAATTCTATTATACGTATAATGAATATAATTACTTGACTACATATATTATTCATGTGTTGATTACTAAATTTAGAATTAGCTGCAAATACAAACAGAAAGAATTATTATTACTATTATTATTATTATTATTATTACTATTATTATTATTATTATTATTCAAAGTTTTGCTTTGTTTTATACGAGCTGTTCCAAGTCTCACCCAGAGACCTCAAGAGACAGCAAGTTGGACGTCTCACTGC
>JAOPJM010113537.1:0-13831 GCA_027124095.1 Muusoctopus leioderma
GCAAAAAAATATATCCGTCTGAGAAAAGTTGCATTGATTTGTTCGAGATGAATTTGGGTGAGATTTCGAGGTTTCTTCATGTATGTATGTATGTATGTATGTATGTATGTCAAAGGGCGGATGAACTCATGAGTCAACAGCCATCCAATACCTGGTGAGAGGGAAACTTACGAAAACCTGCGGTTGAAGTGATTACTCGTCATCTCGCTTCGGCTTGTCACCGGGAACTAATCACGGAGACTCAGAGAGTGGCACTACTCGTGTTGTACAATCGTTTGCCACTATAAACCAATGATGTGCAGATGTCTCTTTCACGATCTTTTCATCTATCATCATGTATGAGACGGCGATCATCTGTGAAAATGGAGCAATCATCATGTATGAGACGGCGATCATCTGTGAGGATGGAGCAATCATCATGTATGTATGTATGCATGCATGCATATATATATATATATATATATCTTTATAGATATATATTTATATGTAGACCAACGGAATAAAAAAAACTATTCAACGCGCACATATTAAAATGAATAAATATTTTCCCAGGACAGAACTGTGCTTCTGGAGACTGACTGCATTCGTAGAGATACAACCAGAACCCTCCTCAGCCGGACATAAATTAGATAATTTCCAATTCACCCTATAAGCAATAATTCACGAGGTGTCAAAATTAGATTGAAACTTCACAGAATTCAAATTTCCTATACTTATGCATAGAATAAGTAATGCAGAGTACACCAACAAGTACAACTTTAGCTGTACTCAGAGCTATTAACATATATATTTCTCAGAATACAACAGGAATACACCTTAAAGCAGGAATACACTAGAGTGCTTTATAAACTAGGTTTAGGGCGGTATAACTTCATATAATATATCAACTAACTGAATCAAAAACCCAATTCAAGGCATATATGTGTATATTAAAATAAAAGATAATGGTGGGCAACATTTAAGGGTGGGTGAAAAATTAATTAAGTGGGGTGATGTAGTTAATTATAGTAGGACTTCAGGCGGTAGAGAATTCAATATTGTTATGATGATATAAATTAATAACTGCGCTCTGAGTTCAAATCTTGCTGAGGTCAACTTTACCTTTCATTCTTTTGGGGACGATGTGTTGGTGGAATTGTTAGAGCGTCGTACGAGATACATTGTGGTATTTGTTCCGGCTCTTTGTGTTCTGAGTTCTTGGGTAGTATACTTAATCCGTCATCCGGTTTAACACCACTACCTGATCCTTGGGTACTTTTAGCGGAGTCCAGTCTGTTGTACCCATTCGGACGACGTCGCCGGTTTTGGGATAATTTCCTGCCTTCCTTCCACCAGTCTCGGTGGCCCTGAAAAAAAAAAGGGTTCATGGAAATATGTATAAATGGGTACAGGTAGAGAAGTGTATAAGGTAACGGATACCAAAGAGGGAATGTATGTGTCAGAGGATGGTCCTTGCATTAAAATAAGTCTAATGTCTGCGCATCATCAGTCACGGCATATCGATCTCTCCACGTAAAAAGGTGTTGGCAGCAGATGGACTGCCTGACCAGTGGAACGTGTACCTCCCACAAGAAGTGAAAGAGTAGATGCTCTAATCATCTGGTCAGATGAAAACTGGGTAAAAGCACGGCAGTTAGTCGGTAATATATAACTGGGGGCGATGTACGTATTAGACTCCTCTGCCTGACCTTTCAGGGATAGCTTCCTCTCAGCCTATTTCTGGGCGAGACTGGTCACCCTGCTTGTAATCTTGTCCCAGTTCCCTAACCAACTGGGGTTCGAACCGAACTAGATCCCAAGCAACGTAACCGGTCCGTCGGTCCAGCGACCACGATTCTGGCTGATGGCATGGTCTTGCCTCTCCAGGTACCGAACTACAAGCTCACCGATTTGTCCGGGTTAGTCTTTGCAACTGCCACCACCCCGTATTCTTTTAGAATGAGGCCGATCACCTCGACCTCCGTGGTGTCTGACACCATCACGGTGACGTCGTCGCGGTGACGTCTGAGCCGATGCCGCTGTACACTGAAGTGATCCAGGCTCTGAAAACGGGACCGAAACCAGCTGCACTGAGGACAGCTACCAAGTAACGATGGTCGACACTATCGAAAGCTTTTGATTGATCCAAACTGGCCAGAGTCCCATCAAAGACAAGTTTGTCACGCACCCTCCCTACGATGTATTGCATGGTGTAGAGGTTGCTGGAGATAGATCTTCCCGCATCACGCAGGCCTGCGCTTTCAGAAGAGTCTTATATGAATTACCATATATATTTAAATTCCTTGACAGCACTCGTCTTTCAGTTGCTGAATTCTATCCACCAGTTCGTAATCCAGTGTTGTCTGAGATTGACTTTGAAAAAAAAAAAAAGTAGACATTTCTTTCATTCTTTCTTCTCTTTAGACGTTTTATCCAGTAAGCTAATCAACAAGGTCAGCCGTCCAATCAAAGCAGACGATCTTATTAAATGACTTTAGTATATTTTTCTGTTGCTCCATAGACCCGTCTAATCACATATATCTTCATCTTCCACAAACGTTTGGTTAAAAAGAAAGGTCACAGTATTATGAAACGATAAGCCGAGGTGGAGCTTAGCGAAGCATTGAAAATTGCTTATCTTCAAGATCACTAAGTATCTTGCATGGAATACATCAACTGGAAACTAATCTACGATCGGTTCAGTGGCAGCAGACATTAAATAGCTTTTATTTTTCATTGGTAAGATGGAGAAGAAATGAATATCGGAATGATGATAATATGAAGAAACAAAAATAAAGAAAAACACTAATTATAATTATTATTATTATTATTATTATTATTGAATTGACAAAGTCGTTAGCGCGTCGGACAGAATGCCTTGCAGTATTCGTTCTGGCTCGCTACGCTCTGAGTTCAAACCCCACCGAGGCCAGCTTTGGGGGTCGATAAACAAAGTACCAGTCAAGTACTGGGGTCGATTTAATCGACTTACCCCTCCCTTAAAATTTCTGGCCTGGTGCCAATATTAGAACACATTATTATTATCATTATTATTGATTGGCAGAATCCTTAGAGTGTCGGACAAAATGCCATTTCAGTATTTTCTTCTGTTCTTCACATTCCGAGTTCAAATCCCACCGAGATCAACTATGCTTGTCTTCCTTTTGGGGTCGATAAATAAAGTACTAGCCAAGTACTGGGGTCGAATTAATCAACTTACGCCTCGCCCAAATTTCTGGCCTTGTGCCAATATTAGAAAGAATTATTATTAGTAGTAGTATTCTTGCGTTGTGGATGAGTAGGTCATTGGATTCACCACTGTCACATTTCTTGGCAGTAACGTCAGTTCAGTTGATGCCATCGCTACTTTCCATTCACTTGAGCTGTATAGTAATCACAGAGGTTTTTTCTTTCTTTTCCATTGGAATATTAAGAAGGCATTATGAGTGGGTGATATTAATAACTCAGTCAACAGTTACCTCAAATCTAAACATCGTTGACTCGTCTCACTACAATTCTACCACTTGCAATTCAATCATTTCGATTTTTAACTTTGGCACATGAACATAAATTTGAAAGGATTCATCCTACAGTATATTACAGGTATTTACTGTAATCGGCTTCATAACTATGAAGGAAAAAATCGACATCTGGAGAATTGAAGTCTGAACAAAAACTAAAAATCACAATGAACAGTGTCTGGTTCTGCAATATTTTTAATATTGATAAATGATAACTTATAATCATACAAAATATATTGTGAAATATTGTATATTTGAGGAGAAATGCTTCTTTTTTTTTAAAAACGTGGCTGATAAAATATTAAGCACCATTATATACCAACCTATTCCCTAGTTGAGAAATGTATACCTATGTACAGAATATTAAACCTATCCATTTTTTAATTACGGTTTTATATAGTTGGAAGTATCGTGGGCAGATAACATTGCTTGTCATCCTGACTGTTTCAATATTTGTTGTAGATAATAGAGTGAAGTGGTTTGACATTACCCTTGGTTTTGCATTTGCCAAGGTAGAAGTTGTTCGATATACAACATAACGATAGCTTAATGATTCAGTGTTCCTGCTGCTTACAGCGGAGATCTTAACCTACTCATAGTATCCTGTTACAGCTAGATCGAACTAAGGCATGGTAAACTTAGCGTTAGGGCACAATTGACAACGCCGTACTGGTATCAGGATACAAACTGATCGGTATGGTAGAATGTTGTTGGCAGATGAATTAGTAACCAGATGCCTTAGCCAATCAGTCAGCTTAAACATAGGCGTTTAGGCAAGATTTCACGCAACAATTATACAGTGCTGACGTTGTTGTTTTGGTTGTTGTTTAATCCTAGGTCAGCTCTAATCAAGCAAACCTATATATAAAGGTATTCCAGACATGAACACACCATATGTTTGTATATCTGGGACGCATCGTCAAATGTTACTTTCCTGTTTTAAGACGGAATGGTGTAATTTAAGCGTATTTGGTTGCTATTTCTAGCAGTTCATGTGACCACGTAGATGCTCATTTGTTGGTTCAACAGTGTTGACGTAGTGTACAAAGGTGAGCTGGTTGGTATCGCCACATTTTGGAGGTCCTGAGAGGGTCCTGGGTGCAGCCACACCACCCATCTGGCGAAATCATAAACTCTCACAGCTAATTGCGACTCATGCTGTCTAGTTACATTAATAATATGATATAAGTATACATGATCATCATAGCTAGCGTCATCATTACGGTTGTTACTGCACTAACCCCCATTGACAACAAGAGAGGTAAACAAAACAAAAAATACACAAACAAAACTAATATTAGTACAATGTAATAAAATCATATAATGCCGTCGAATGAGCATGTAGTATCCCAATATATCGCCCCCACGATAGCATGTAGTATCCCAATATATCGCCCCCACACCCACTCCACAAAGTACTCTCAACCAGAATAGCATTATATTCACATGCTCACACACATTAATAAATACGTGCATACACACATACATACATACATACATACATACACGTATGTGTGTGTGTGTGTATGTGTGTGTATGTGTGTGTGCGTGCGTGTGTGTGTGTGTGTGTATATACATATATATAAATTATTCCATATATATACATGTATATCTATGTATTATATTTTCACGAGCAAAATTACCAGACTTACAGGCTACAGTGTTTGAAATTTCTAAAGAAAACTTTCAGATATTTTCGATGTTATTCAAAGAATTAACGATTTTCTTTTTTTTAGTTCAGTCTGAATATACCGAGTCCATTGGTGATAATGTGCGTTACTTTTCTTTCTTTTCTATTTTTTTAAATTTTGTATGAAGAGTAAATGTTTGAATGAGTGCTAAATGAAGCGACTCATTAGAAGTGGATTGGTTGTATTCAATGAATTAAGGGCTATGAGAGTGTTAGCGTTGGCAGAAGAAATGGCTGACAACTACATTGAATACCTCTTTTAGAGTACTTTTTATTTAGCTCTTACCTCATAAGTTCAAATGTCAGCGAATCTTCACTTTAACCTTTTTTCTTCCCGACCCAGAAAATAAAATAATAATGGTGAGAGCTAGAGCATAGAAGGTAAGCTTCCAGTGATCGAGGTTCGATTTCTGGTACCAATCAACTATTTCAATAAATTACTCTGCTAATACCATTGGAAAAGGTGTGGATATCGTAACTGCTGTTCCCACATTACTTGTATTCAATGGGACTGATCACCTGGTGAAGATAGCTAATATTTTGAAATGTCTAGCAATTGATTATTTAATGTATTAATATTGGGATAGATTGATAAAATCGGTAGAAGGACAAACATAACGTCTTAAAGAATCCAGTTGTATCACTTTACGTTCTCAGTTCGAACCCCGTTGAGGTCAACTTTACATTCCATTCTTCCGTGGTCGATAAAAATAAGTACCAGTCTAGTACAAGGAGCCGATTTAACGAACTCTTCCCTTTCCTAAGATCTGTGGCCTTGTTTCTGTTAGAATTAATATTGCAATATATTCGATGAATTACATTACATTTCCTGAACTTCTTTATATTTTAAGTTAAACACATCAAGATTGACTTGGGCCTTTGATACTTCCCGATTCCAAGATACAAGCATCAAGAGAATAGTTGGATCGATTCAATTGACACAATGTAGTTCCACTATAAAGCTGTGATCTCGCGCCATTATAGGAAGTAAATATTCATAATATGTCGAACGGCACCACAAGCGAGTTGATAACATCCATCAAACTGAAACTCCAACTGGAAACAATTTCATTCCACTAAATCCCTCATACTATTTGGAAAGACGCAAAGGTCAGGTCACCGCTCCTATCTTCACCTTTCGAAAATATATGTCTTCTGTGCCTAGTAAAAACAAAGATTATATCACTCACCCATACAACATGGACTTATAACATATAAAGATGTAGAATGTCACTAGCATCTCAATGAACTGTTTGCAACTCAGTTTTTATTCGTTTTCGTGTTGATTCGATTAAACTACTTTGGTTCATTAACAAACTTGTTCCTATGTATCTGCCTTATGTGTGTGTGTGTGTGTGGGGGGGGGGGGGTGCAGGTATACAATTTAGAGAAAATTCAACCAAAAAGTTTAGGACACAGTGGAGTTATATTCAATAACGAAGGAAAATATTTGTGTAAGTGGAAAGGTCATCGTCTTGTGCGGTTTGGGGGGAGGGGAGAGAGAGATGGTGACAAAGATAGATAGATAGATAGATATATTGATAGAGAGGGGGGGGGTGATATAGGGAAAGATTGACGGAGGGTGAGAAAAAGTGAGTGATATGATATTAATAATTTATTTCCTATGTGTTCAAGTCATAAAACAAGCAGTAAGTGGGAGGAAAAGTGTTGGGTATCAAAATGTATTGTATCATAATATAAATATTTTTGTATAAACATTTCTAAAGGGAGTGAAATGGCAGAGTCTTTAGAACTTCGGATAGAATGCCATGCAGTATTTTTTCTTACTTTCTGCAATCTGTCCTTCCGTGGTCGATAAATAAAGTACCAGTTAAACACTGAGGTCGATTCTTCTGTTCATCTCCCTCGGAATCGGCTATGTTGTGCTGTCACAAACGCCGTGGCAGACTACTTTCAGTTCCCTTTTATCCAGAAATTTAGAAGGGATGAGAAAGGGTCTAGCAATCTCTTCTAGCAATAAAACTGACATGCAACAGGAACCGCCCAAGGATGGACTGATGTGCAGTACAGGGATGGAACCAAAAAATAAAGAAGATAGGTATTTCAACAATTCCCTTTCAAGTGGTGTATCGAGAAGAAAACGGCCAGATGAAGCCTACTCATCTCCAAACCGTTGCATGGAACACTTTGAACGCAGGACCGTAAACGCACTTAGAACTCGCTAAGATTATACAGTGGTCTTGTTGGTTATCTCAGTATGCTGTGTTTATTCATGTCATATACTTGTTCAGGTCAGTTTGACTTAGCTATTTTAGAAATAAATGAAAAAGGTATGGACACAGTACCAGTCACGAAACGTCTGACGCAAATTAATGTGGCCACCTGCATCTTCTGTGTGAGAAAAACGGCCAATTAAAAACAAAATATTAAATTATAGAAAGGCGAGTTGTTGAATTGAAGGCAAGTACTATACATCAGATACAAAATCCACATGAATTGAGGTCATGATCCTACAACTACATCTATTTCACTACACATCCCTCCATAGCATATATCGTCACAACGTATTTCCGAATATCTAAGGATTGTGAACTTTGGAGTAACTTACAAACTAATATAATTGGAATTCACTGTTGCTGTTATTTCACATATTTATCGCTAAAACTCTTGACAGTAACATGACCGTCATACTATTTCATTCCTTTGTATAAATTTGCAACATTTTAACTATGTCAGATATTATTTTAATGGCTAGATCTGAATAGTGGAAGCAAGCTTCAAGCTTTCTGAGCTCACCAACAAGATTCGTTTCAGTATAAGAGTGACATCACATTTGCTATATCCCTAAGGCTCTCAGAAATGTCCTTAACATCGGACTTGTCATTTCCTCCTCCCCTACAGACATTGAAAAAGATAATTATTCCTTGCTAGATACTCATTACTACGAGAAATCTACCAGAAATATACATATGTGTTATTGGACTATATAGTATATGCGTGAGAAAGAAATAGTTATACAAACGATGTATAACCTTGTTATGAAATGGAGGTATGTAGTGAATTAATTGTGAAAGATATGAGATAAACGTCGATGATATATATATATATATATATATATATATATATATATGAGAGAGGGAGTGATGTGGACAGAGAAATAATTAGGGAAAGAACGAGTGAGCCAGTGAGTGGACCAAGAAGATGTGAAGGGATATGTGAAGGGATATGTGAAGGGATATGTGGAGGGAAGGATAATAGGGAAGTGTATTAAATGTCTGTTACGTTTGCACTGAACAGATGAAGTATAATGATAAAAGAAATACTTAATCATAGAAAACGATAACAGCATCTCTGGAAAAGAAGGAAAAAGGAAAAGAAATAAAAGGTAAAACAGAAGCAAAGAAGAAAGAATGAAATATTAATATAAATGAAACAATAATAACAGTAAAGATTAGGAAATGCAAAAATTAAGAAATATGGAAATTAGAAATAAAAAAAATAATAATAAATCAAAGGGAATATTAGTTGAGGCTTATAATTTTTTTAATTAATAAGTTAATCGTTTTCCAATGCTATCTCTAATATGATAATATCTTTGCGGAGGATACCACGCTGAAAAATTTAATTAGGTGCAATAGCGTATAAGCCGACAGAAATGAGGCGTAGTGATTAGTAACGGAAATTGCTCAGAATAATGTGACGCTCCATTTAAGATCAAGAAAACCTTAGAGCCGATTGGGTATTACAGGAAGTAGAGATGTCTTGTTCAGTTTCTTATTCGTATTAACACTAGTGAGATGAATAGTGTTATTTGGTATACAGAGCGCAGACAATTTCTCAACGTCCAGTAATCCATATTCCTTGATGAAGGATGCCCAACCGCCTCTAAATATTTGTTGATGCTTGGTAATATTCTTAGATGCAATAATTAGATTAATATAATTAATGTGATTACATTTGTTAATATATTTAGAGTTTTAACATAGGGAGATTGTTACACATTTGGGGGCGGGACAACAGTTGTTTTTATCGACTCCAGTAATTAACTGGTACTTATTTTATCAACGTTGGAAGGATGAAAGGCAAAATCGACCGTGAAGGGGTTCGAGCTCAGAGTGTAAAGGGACACAATTTAATACCGAAAGGAATTTTGGCCAACGCTCTTCGGATTCTGCCAGTTCACCGCTCTCTACATATACTAATAGAAAAAATTCAAAAATAAAAGAAATTCCACATAATTCAGTATAATTGAGAGAGGAAATTGACCTTACAGCATTGTCGTATCTTATAGTTACTGCTCCATATCTGGTGGGAAAGAGCAACAATTAGTATTTGTAAGCTGCTCAAGGTTCAATGACCGTCTCCTCGCCACTATAAAATATATTTTCCAAGGAAGATGTTTGGAATGAGCATTTAGTGTTACTCCAGTCAGTAAATTTCACGAACAAGTTTTTCTGCTGTTTAACATATCTGCTAGATACTACAGGTATATTCGGTTTCATACAACCAGATTTAGAAACAGTTCGTTTCCTAGACATGCAATTTACAAATTGTGCTGGAGCATTTATGTGGCTATATATAAGGAAATTTGTTTGTGCTTATATTAGCCACTGTAATCATAATATATGTATTACATTACTACGATTTTACTGAGAACGATGATGGCATTATAGTTAGAGCGACGGATTAAAACCCATTCACTATTAATTTCTTTTATGCTCAGAATTCAAATTACGACGACCTCAATTTTGCATTCAATAATTCTAGGATAAATACAAATAAAGGACTGGGGTCATTTAATCAACTGTACTCACCCACAAAATCTTTGTTTTGCAAAACGTAGAAATCTTTATTGTTGAATTTATTTATTATTGATTTTACTTATTGTAATGCTTGTCTGTTGTTGTATGTACAGTTGTCGTATATAATTATTGTTATTGTAATATGCGATTGTTGTACTTATAGTTGCATTTAAATGCAATGACCATTCATTGAATTAAGTTAAATTGAAAATATTATATATAGTGTTTCGGGAAATGTACATTTTGTATTCTGGAGGTAGGCCCAACATCTAACGTTTCTTAGGAGGAAGACCCTGAGCTTAAGAAGTTAATGTAATTCCGAAAAATAACAGTTGAGAAAAGAACGTGAAACAGAAACCATACTGGGCACATATGGTATATTTTTGCTCGTAAATTCTAACACGCGGGATATGAATTTATTAGTATTTGATTATAGGTTAGATTTTTCCGATACAGTATTATATAATTTGGTATCGTATACGGTTCGGTAATATGTAGTTATGTTTTCGTTAGCCAGACTGCTTTCGCCGATGAAAGGCTTTTATGATGGCAAAATATATTTAAATATAGCAAATCTTGTGTGATAGATGTAGCTGTATAATGTGGAAAGAAGACTAATATATTCTATTTTAATTAAAACTTTTCGAAAGTGATAATCATTCAAGTTTAGTACAAATACGGAGTCAATACTATCGTATCAGAAAGTCTATTGAAAACCGTCGTTATCAACATCTAAAAAGAGACTATCTTTCTTTAGAATAATAGCTATATAGCAAAGTGCAGTGAATTAGAACTAAATATATTTCAGTTAATTACCAACAATTTACTCTAGTACTTACATAAGTAAACCTTATGAAACAAATTAATACATGTGAAAGTCAAGTGTTGTACAAACAAAACAAACCAAAATGAAAAGAAATAATATTTGTGAGGATTGATAACACAACCCGTTTAACCTTCGTCATTCATTCTAGAAATGCATAGGATGTTATATATAGAATTTTCATTTTTACTGCATAGTATATCATGGTCTGTTGGGTCGTCTGCGAAGTTTACTGTAACCCTTGGACATTTTGTTTTCTAAAGACTCTTTCTATCTTCATAGATATACTACTGAAGTAAAATTTAGAATGTGTCTTTATTTCGCATTTGTAAACGGAGTTCGCTTTAGCTTATGCTGATCATGTTTGTAAGAAGTATTATTATATTTGATTCTGTATACTAGTTGCATATACATATATTATATAAACATTCTGTGTCTTTGAAAAAGGTTACAAGGGTGAAACAAAGAAAGCCGTAATGGCCAAAATTGAAGAATATCAAGGAGTTGTAATTAGAGAAAAAACATGTCTATATATGATGATATTTATATTGGAGAAAACAGGCGTTGTAAATATAGCATTAACTGAGAACACAGTCACTTTGCCTCGGGCAGACTTCAGTCCAATACCATTGGTTTTAATAAAAGAATTTAAAAAAAACTAAATGCGTTTAGAGTTGAAATAATCTTTTTCCAAACCACTTATATATAATTATGTTAAACCATGTATGGCACTAAGTATTAATCAATTGAATTCAAGATTGTGCTAAGTGTATGGGAATAACATATTGCACATAAATATGGCTTTGGAATACATGAATATTAAGGTCCATTAATAGTTCTCACAACCATTACAATTGTAGTAACTTTCTTGGGAGAACCAAATCTAGCCGGTGTAGCACTCACTGACGGCGCTTCGTATCCTTTTTTTTTTAAGTAAGCTATACGAAAATCATCAACTTTTCAGTCAGCAGTGCAGTGATGAGTTTGATCAGTCACATTAAGCAATCTGTGTGTAGGGGTGAGATACATCCAATGCTGGTGTAAATATATCTACAATATTAACATTAGACAGAAGAACTCCGCTAGATAGATTTATTCTAGATAAATTATATTGAATCTAAGTCTGTAAGTAGTATTTTTCTAGCTTGTCGTAGCCGCTGACATATATTATTAAACGTATTAGGAAACTTTATATGAGTGTTCAGAAAGAAGAAACTAAAACGTCATTGCTGTACATGTATCGATATATTTATATATATATTTATCTGAATATTCGATCATAATTGATATTATCCATAAATAGTAATCACTGTAGAGTAGTGGGAAGTTGTTTTTTGTCGGTCAGGTCAGTCCCGACCCAACCGAGCTATATTCAAAGGCGTTCTAATCTTGACTCTCCCATCTGTTTTTTCAGATAGTGTATATAATGTTCCCTCTCTTTTTTAAGACAGAGGATGTGGATTGAGAGATATTTGAATTCTATTTTAGCAGTTCGAGTGCCCGAGTAGATGCTACCACGTTAGCTAGTAAATTTGAAGTTCAGAAAATGAGGTACGATTTTAATCTGCCATCGACTTTTGTTTTCAGTGCTTTCATTTCAGTTGCCACTAATCCCAGTCATGACCTTATGCATATACTATACATTTTTACGGTCTCTCTCTCTCTCTCTCTCTCTCTCTCTCTCTCTCTCTCTCTCTCTCTCTCTCTCTCTCTCTCTCTCTCTTTTTCTTCTCACCCTTCCCTTACCTTTAGGTCACCATCTCTAACCCCTCTCCCTCTCTCTGTTATAAATCTTCACATATCCTCTTTTTCGGTTTAGTCCCCCCTATGTCCTGTGGTGTCGTATCTTCCTATCGCTTATCTCTTTTCTTCCTATCTTTATTTCTGTATTTATTTATCTATTTATTTATTTATTCCTTCATTTCTTCCACGGTTAGGTTTTTTTTCTCCCTTTTCATTTTTCCTCACTTCGGATCTTTTCAATTAGCGGTCTGGCACAGAATTCTTTGATGTAGATTTGCATGCCAATTACGAAAATCACAATCATTTTTTCGAGAAAAAATTAATAAAAAAGTTACAACTCTTTAAAGATTAAACTTTTCTGTCATTTTTAGCCAATCGCATTGCTCTATCCTTATACCGCAACAAAACCTGTGACGTCATCGCAAAACACAAACAATTTTACAATCATGCAATGGACAATTTATTAAGTGTGCGGCACAAACTGCAATCAGAGAAGGATGCCATTACAGATTTTCAAGAGAAAGGGGTCATACCAGAGACGAAGCTCTGTAAACGAAGGCACTACATGCATATCGCCGTGTCTGGTGCAAAGCCTCAGTGGCGCTGTTGCAAGAGAAGTTGCAACGAATATATGTCTGTCAGGAAAGGTACGTGGCTGGAAGGTGGTAATCTTCCTCTTTCAGCTGTAGCGTTGTTTATTTATTCGTGGGTGAAAAGGCTAACAACTGTCCGGTTTTGGGTTAAAATGCAGTATAGAGTTAGAAAAAAGTGAAAGTGAAATGCGCATGCGTGGGTTTGCCGGAAGTGATTAAAAAGAAAACGCACGAGATGAAGTTTTGCAACGGGTGTGGTGGAAATGGAACAGTAAGTTTAATGGTCGAAAGTAGGTCATGTATTGTCAGATGAACTTTCATGAACCGAAAGGGAATTACGAGACAAGTTGAGAAGATATATCCTGTATAGAACGTACATACATATATTTAAGAAATAACATAAATAATTAATGCAAAAAAATCAGATTTGCGAATAGCAGTTCACGATTTCTGGACATGTTTCTCCAGAAATAATCATAATATCACTTGTTGGTACAATAAATGTGAGTGATTGTGGATGCGGCATGATACACTCTGTTCTGTTGTAGAGGTTGTTTCTGTTTTCTGTCTCGTCTGAATGTGTGTGTGTGTGTGCAGTTTCTTTCGTTGATGTAGTGAGAAGAAATAATGCGGTATCATTGCGAATGACGTCCGAATCGATTTAGCAAAAGTTGACTCCTCCCACTCCCGTGTAGGCCCGCCTTAACTAACTAAGCGAT
>JAOPJM010113641.1:0-13830 GCA_027124095.1 Muusoctopus leioderma
ATTGGTCGGCCCGAGGCTATAGTAGAAGACACTTACCCAAGGTGCCACGCAGTGGGACTGAACCCGAGACCATGCGATTGTGAAGCGAACACCTTAACCACACAGCCATCTGCGCCTATTCTTAAAACACAATTTTTTTTTTTTTCAATTTTGAAAAAGAACACAATTGAGTATTGGAATTTGAACCTGTTTCTCATATCTAATAGTTGAATGGATTCAAAAAAGAAATAATCTTTAAGCGTATCTTAACAGCATAATTCTTATTTCTGTTGAGAAAAAAATAAAACTAGATTGGTAAATTAGAGAAATAGTGATTAACAAGTAAAAAAAAAAAAATAAAAAAAATAAAGTTAATCATCATCATTTTTACGTCTGCTTTTTCCATACTGGTATGGGTTGGATGAGACTTTTTATTGGAATAGTATTGGGCATCCGGCTGTATTCTACAGCTGTATACCCTTCCTGTCACCAACCCTTTACTTATAAAGGTAGTTTCTTTTTTTCCACCGAGCTTTCACCCGTCGAACCACTAAAGCCCGGCTAATATTTTTACGTGGAGCGTAAACAAAGTGCACTGGCAGCCAAAATGGTGCCGACAATAAAGACTGTGGAGACAAACATATATATATAGCCCCAGCATGGCCACAGTCAAATGACTGAAACAAGTAAAAGAGTAATATATACACACACATATACGATGGGCTTCCGTTCGGTTTCCGTCTCCCAATTCTACTCACAAGGCATTGATTGACCTGAGGCTATAGTAGAAGTCACTTGCCCAGGGTGCCACATAGTGGGATAGAACCTAGAACCACATTGTTACAAAGCAAACTTCTAAACCACACAGCTATGTCGTTTTAATATTGGAAAAAAAGCAATTGAAACCTCTGTAAAGAGTAGCTACAGCATTGATTTAAAACTTTACAAATGAGGCACAGTAATTAAAAACATGAGCTGGATAAGCTACAAGCATTGCTCATCCTCCAAAGACTAAATAAAGTTCACATACAAGATTGTTGACCCAATGGTGTCTGAAGTTTAAACCTTTGCATTACATTGTGTTCTAAAGCAAAACCTCGTGGAGATTTACTTTGTGTCAACATTACTGGTAATAGTTAATGGGTTGCATTAAGAATTGAGGTCATCTGCTCTCAATTTCTTGAAATGTTCAAGTTTGAAAAAGTATTCAATTTATATTCACGTATATAATAGGCTATAAAACATTAAACAGGGACGTTTAAATGGTTTTATATTATTTTCTCAAGCTAGGATGAGCTGAATAGTTGTGCATATTTAGACATTTGCACATGTTGTAGTAGTAGCTGTCATTGCTTAGATCCAGGACAGCCCTGATTGAGCAGATTTATGATCAAAGGCATTCCAGTCATGATCATTCTGCCAAGGACTACATTGAACAATGTGTCCTTTCTTTTTTAAGATGGTAAGGTGTAACTTAAGGGAATTTGGCTGTTATTTCTAGCAGGTTGAGCGACCAGGTAGAAGCTCCCTCGTTAGATCGTATTGTAGTAGTTGTTGCTTTGCCCCAAGTCAGCCGTGATCAAGTAGACCTATGTTCAAAAAGTGTCCCAGCTGCAACCATCCTGTCTTTTTGTATATTAGGAACCGCATTGTCCAATGTGTATCTTTCTTTTTTTAAGACAGTAGGGCTAATTTCAGGGAAATTGGCTGCTATTTCTAGCAGGTCGAGCGACTACATAGAGGGCCCCACAATGGCTTTTGCGTTGTAATAGTTGCTTTCATAGCTGGAGACCATTCTTACCATCATAATAGTGTGAACAACTAAACTCTAGTAAAGGATATGTCAAATTAAATAAATATGTACTTCTCTGGCAAAACACACACAGGCTTTTCTAGGATGTGAACTTACACAGTAACTTCAATACCAACAAATTCTGAGTTGCGGGGTGTTGAGATAAACAAGCATACTATTTTAAGTAGAGAAGTTTTGATATTACCAGAGTAATTTGGTAGAGGGGAAAATAATGTAAGCTAAAAACAGTTTGTGCACACATGTAACAATGCAAACTAGTTTTTTTTTTACTATCTACATAGTTATATCTGAATTTGCAGCATGATCTTAACTTTGTTCAGCATCAAACCCACTAAACTGTCTAAGGGATCTGGATATGGATAAATAAACTGTAAATGCATTGAAAGCCATGTACAAGGGTGCTGTTAGCAAGGTTAGGCTTAGCAACAAGTTCATTGAGGAATTTAGTGTACAGGTAGATGTTTTCCAGGGCACTGTCATGAGTCCCCTACTATTAATTATAATTCTTTAGGCTATAACACAAGAGTTCAGAAGTGGTTGTCTTTGGGAGCATTTATATGTTGATGACCTAATTCTCATAGCAGAATCTGTCAACGAGATGTACCAAACCTGGAAGCATGGTCTAGAATTCAAAGACCATGTGCTGGTTAGTAGAAAAAGCATGAAATCCCAGTGCTATCTGGAAAGTGATGTTGCTAGATATATAGGAAGCAAATAGGTAGAAACTAAATGCTGCAAGGAATGGATACACAAAAGGTGCAGTGGGATCATTAGATGTAGTTGATAGTTTCTTTTGTTTAGGTGATCTAATTACTGCTAGAGACAGTTGTAAGAAAAGTATAGTAGCTAGAGTAAGGAAGAGGTAGAAGAAGTTCAACAAGCTGTTGCCTCTGTTGGCAACAAAGAGTTTCTCTCTTCATGTGAAAGGCAAGTTGTACAAAGCATGAGTAAAGTGTGATGATACATGGTTGTGAGATGTGGGCACTGAATGTGGAAGATCTGCAGAAGAAGAAGAGAACTGAGTTTAATATGATCTGTTGGAAGATCATGAAAAGCATGGCACAAATGAAATGAGAAATCAGCTGGGCATTAAAGGAATCAGCTGATGTATGCAGGAGAGATGACAGCACTGGCATAGACATGTGATAAGAATGGATGCTGTGTGCTGGGTGAAAAATTACTGTGTGCTGTCAATGGAGGGTACTTGTAGAAAAGGTGGACAGGGGAAGGAGTAATGAGGTCTGATCTCAGGACGCTGGGCCTCACTGAAGAGATGATGAAAGACCAAGACCATATACTGTACAACAGACCTGTTCAATCCATGCCAGGATTAGTAAACACATTAAAAGAACTTGATGTTAAAATGAATAGAAATTATTGAATAAATTAGGGGACTTTACCTATTATGGGACTGTCACCAACTCTTCCAAGTCTTTTGGCTGTGATACCACCAGTGGATGTACCACAAACTAGATTACCAAACTTATCTAGTGCAATGGCACCGACAGTATTGTGTCCTTCACTACGAAATGAAAATTAAACATAAATGCAATATCATTTATAACAAATACTAAAGTTTAATTAACTTACAATAATTAATTTTTTTAAATCAAAACTATATATAACTAGATATATGACACTTGAAAATTACTAGAGAAAAGACTGAAATATAGTTACAGTCAAAACTTAACTATGAAGATGAAATAAGATATTAATAGTCTAAAACTACCATATTAATCTTGTAATATCTCATCTAAAAAATTATAGACATATAATCTGATGTTTGTGTTTTCAATTTACTTTACATACACAATCTGTCTTGGCAGCATAAAATAAAATCTCATTTAAGAAATATAAGAATGTAATAACAATTCATTACAGAACTAGCCAACCTCTGTTGGCATTAAAAATATATAAAAACATAAATGTTCCTTACTTGTGACTTGTACAAGAGGACTCTTCTTTATATAGATGAATTGCAACTAATTGCTAAGAAGTTAAGATCTTATAATTTACTTAACCTTTTTATACCCATACTTCTAATAAAATACACTATCCCTGAGTTTCAATTAATTTTGAAAATAATAAAAAATTTGGAGGGATTTAGTAAAATAACTAACATTTATATTATTCAGGTTGTGTTTGGAAGGGAAAGGTTCTTATTTATAATTATGATGGAAAGTTTTAGTTGAAATATAACACCTTAAGACATGAGCTTTTCTATCATAGAACCAGAGGAATTCCAGGTAGGTTGATATCAAAAAGGTTTAATGCATTATTATTGGAATACAAGCAAAGAAGAGTGAAGTTTTCCATATTACAATTTGGGCTTATCAAAGCCAAATATTGAATAAACTTTTTTAATTTTTTTTATTCATTATTGTTTTGGCTTTAATCAAACTATTTTACTTCTACTTGTAAAATTATAGGGAAAGTTTCATACAAATTACAGTGGAGCTAACTACAGTGAGACTTGGTTACCCAACAACCAGCTGGAGGCCTGGAGGTTCATACCTTGTTACCAGCACTGCATGAAAGGCAGAGTTTCTGGAATTGTGGGAAATGTTCCTAATGATAAATAAATATTGTTATTTGGAAAAATCAATACAGCAAGTGGGATAAGTAATAGCAAAAGTAACCACTAAGAAATTAATTTCCAGTTCCTACTTCTATAAAGAAAAAGCAAGATTTCTAATGTTAAAATTAATTACCGTATGTTTGTAAGACTTGATTTAGTGAAGATGATGATAATACACTCACACCATTTAGAAAGGAATGAGATTAGTGCAATCTACTGAGTAGAAGGTTACAAGGTTTGAAATGAAAAGTATTCAGTGTAGAGGGGACACTTTAGTCCTGGCAGACAACCTCTCTAGTGTTAGTGGCACGATAAAATGCACCCAGTCCCTGCTGTAGTGGTTGGTGATACGAAGGGCATCCATCCAATAAAATCATGAGTCACAAATACAATGAAAAACTCTAATCGTGTATACAGGACTGACACTTACCATGCTAGCACTGTCCACAGTAGCGAGATGGCCATGTGTGAGAACCCCTTCACTATCATCAAACGATTGTACCAGCTCTCTTCCTTTCAGATGCAGAAAACTGACATCAAACATTCACCCAGCACTGGAAACTTTCTTTTTCCTGTCAGGTGCAAAACCTCAGGGCTGCCACCATCAACATTAGTACAATGAAAGGTAGGTCTGGAGAGATTGTAAAGATGCTAGAGTGGTGACGAATAGATATGTGCCATGTACAAGAGATAAATGGAGGGGAGCCTCAGCCAGATTCCTCACTGGCAAGGAACACAGATACAAATTCTGGGTGGGTAACAGTGCTGGGGTGAGAACAGTGCTGGGATAGGTACCAGTGCTGGGGTTGGTGAGGTAGGCATATTGTTGGCAGAGACATAGATAAAGTAATTGAAGTAGTCAGAGTATGTGACAGAATAATTAAGTTTAGACTAGTGATAGACAACACGACAGCAATAGTGATCTCTGCATTTGCACCCTAATCAGGAGTGAGAGATGAGCAAAAGAACCATTTCTATGAGGTCCTCTTGCAGACTACCTCAATAACAAATGACTGCGACATCTTTCTCATGGCTAGTGACTTTAATGGATATGTTGGGCAACACCACGATGGCTACTTTGATGTACATGGAGGCTATGGATATGGTACAAGGAATGAAGAAGGGTCAAGGCTCTTGGAGTTCTATAATGCAAATGACTTAATCATTTACAACATTAACTTCAGGAAACCAGCCAGCCACCTGATCAGATGAACACGCAAGTCAGACAGACTCCATACTCACTACGAAATAGGATAGGGAACTGGTTGTGAATACTAAGACTGTCTTTGGTGAAGAATGTACCACTCAACATAAACTAGTGATCAATGACCTCAGGAGAAAAGCTAGATGGACTCAGAGACACAAGACAATCTAGAGAAGGAGGGTATAGAAGCTGAGAGATCCCTTGGCCAGATGTAGGTTCAAAGAAGTACTATGATGAGAAGGAGATAGAGACTTATAATACAGAGGATAACTGGAAATTCCTATGAGACAACCTTCTGCAAGCCACCTACTAGATCCATGGATGGAGCAAGTTTCCAGTCAGACAGAAGGTGACACAGTGGTATAGTAAATAGTACAGTAAATAGAACCATAAAAGCTAAGGGACAAGCCTGAAAAGATAAGAAGGAAGGGTGGAGCAAGGAACAATATCAGGTAGCTAGAAGAGAAGCTAAATATCAGGTATATGTAGTATGGAGAGAAACTGAAAGTATGAGGTTTACCAATGTTCTGCGACAAGAGGATCAGAGGCATGAGGTACCGGGGTTGATATAATCAATAAAAATACCTTGAAGACAGTTCCCCAGGATGATGCCAGTCCAAAGAAGAATAGCCTAAAACCAACTTACTTTTGTTTTGGTGGTTGGAATAGTTCTTTAATAGTGCTCTTAAATTGCATATATGTCTGCCATTCCTTTTTAGCATTTTCTGTAACTAAAACCTCAGTTGGGACAGTAGGTATACCATGCTCTTGAGCAAAAACATTAGCTCCTTTACCTACTAACAACACATGATCAGTCTGTGAAATTACAAAGAAAAAAAAATATTAAGTTAGAATCAGTAATCAGTTATAACTGATTGGTTGCTAAGATCCATACCAACAAAGAAATATGAATTTCAAAACCTCATTATTGTTAATGATGATGGTTAATTTGGTTTTTATAGTTTTCCTGAAACAACCTCATGTTTCTAGTGGGAATTTGAATGCACAAACTATAACATTGCAGAGTATGATATTTAATAGAATCTTACCATTTCCATAACAATTTGAGCTAGTTGTATTGGGTTTGCAATGTTCTGCACACAAGCTACAGCACCACTATTTAGGGTAGATCCTTCCATAATCATAGCATCCATTTCAACTTCTCCAATGCTGTTAAGCACAGATCCAGTACCTAATGAAAGTTACAAAAACAACATGTAATTAAGTGAGAGTAGCTCAAGCTTCTAGGAAATGTATAGATATATAACACTAATTGCAGTCAGTTATGTTAAAGAGTTAAATGATGCAAACTATGGAGTATGGTAATCAATAGTACTTGCAAAATCTTCTGACTAATGTCTTCATGAAAAGTATATATAGCTTGGTCGATACTCTAAATCCAGGGTAGGGAAACTTGTTAGTACCAGGGGCAAATTATAAGTGCATAAGCACCTGCAGTGGCACATATGTACTGAGAAAAATATTAAATTACTGTTTTGGTGTTAAGAATTTTTTTTTTACATGGAGTTTGTCAGCAGGTAGTTTCAAATTTGAATGTGGATGAAATTTTGCTTGTAGACATGCTAATCAACTCCTATTGTTTAAATAGATTAACTCTTAACATCCTGTTGAAAATTGTCTAAGTCCTGCAATGATTGAGCAGAAAATGCCTAAAAATGGGGGTTTTTGCAGCTTATTTATTATGAAATTTACAGGTAAGAAACAAACAGGTGCTTGAGGTGTTTCCCTGCCAAAAAGTTCCTTTTCACCATATATAATAGTTGAAAGATTCATGTCAATTTGATGATGTGATACCATGTGGAACTGTGTCCTACAGGATGTTAAGAGTTAATAGATTGAGTACTGAAGGCACATGAACAGGTTGTAGTAGAGTTAATGTCAAATAGATACAAAGATAATAGTTTGCAATGGGGATTATTATCATGTTGTTGACTCAGTGATGCCATATTTCTAATGAAACAATTGTTAGTCTGACTATACATTGATGTTTTTGAATGTGAGAAAGTCCTGGATGGTGTAAAAGACATAAAGAATTCGTTTATAAAAGGTTTTGAATCCATAATTATGTAAAAGAAAAGAAAAAAGAAAAAAAGAAGAAAACAAAACAGAACAAGGTTAGCCAAACATTCAGTAAAGAATTTGAATTTTGCATGAGTGGTCATCAATACTCAATTTTCAGTTTACTTTAAACCTTAAAAGAGATGTGAGCTCTTCTGAATAAATTGATCTGATTCATACTATAATATCAACAAAGAAATGTATGAAGAAGTTGGTAACTAAAACAATAGAGACTTCAAGTAAAAGACTCAAATGATTCCTATTTTGGCTGACAACTACTGCTCACTGTCTACTTGTTCAACTTTTGCTATCTTTCTTACTTGTATTATTTCACTGAGTGCCTACTGTTTTTTTTTTATAGCTTAGTCAGGAAGAAAGGCACTGCCCATCACCCTTTTTCATGGGTTTCTGAGACTGGTGGAAGGGAGGGAGGAAGGTATCCTCAGACTAGAAACCTGGCCTAAATGCTTGCAACAGAGTGGACTCCACTAAAGACCCCCAAGGGCTAGGTAGTGGTGTTAAACCAGGCGACGGATTAAGTTTACCACCCATGTAAGCTATGGTGTGACTTGAACTCAGAACACAAAGAGCCAGGAACAAATACCACTAGGCATCCCATCCCGTCTGATGCTCTAATGATTTCGCCAGTTCACTGCTCTAGATTGGTACTTTATTTATCTATCCCGTGAAAGGCAAAGTTGACCTCTGCGGGATTTGAACTCAGAGTGCAGCGAGACAGAATGAATACTGCAAGGCATTCTATCCAACATTCTAATGACTCTGCCAATAGACCATTTACTTGCATACATAGGTGTGATGATATGTGTTAGTGTGTGCGTATGTGTGTGTGTGTATGTGTGTGTGTATGTGTGTGTGTGTGTGTGTGTGTGTGTGTGATCCTTTACATAAATTTCATGTTTAATGGAAAAGATGATATAAGATAGGTTTTTCCTGTGATTCTGTTTTGCCAACGTTGCACAGTTTAACACCACCACCTAGTTCTTGAGTGCCTTTAGCGGAGTCCACTCTATTATTAGCATTTGGACAATGTCTCCAGTTTAAGGATAACTCCTTTGCTATCTCATTTCATTCTCTTTCTACTAGCTAGACATTAGCCTTCGTTGACCTTCGGTAGAATAATTTCTACTAGTTTAAATACACGTACATTTATCTGACTTTTCTCTTTGTCGATGGCCATTTATTTGTTTACATGCATTTAACATTGCAACACAAATTATTCCATTGACATGAAAATGTCTATGTACATTTTCCGTAACATTTTTACAACATAAATTATCTAATTGACTTATTGATATACATTTTTCACAAACACATTTATGTAAACTTTTGCCTTGATTGTTGTAAATTAAGATCTAAAATTTTCCAGGTTTTAATTCTGTCCTATTTTTTAAACTGTATTCTCAAACCATATGCTGTGTAATGGTTATTGCTTTTTGCTACCAACAAAATCCAACAAGGTCAATTTTTTTGTTAGTATTTAGGAAATAAAAGGAAAAAATTATATACAACCAATTTTGTTATTATTTTAACAAACCTCTTTTAATTTCCTACATTGGTGACCACCGATGTTCAGCCTACAATTTGTGACCTGAAAACTTTCAAACAACCATTTTTCTAATCGAACAGATATTTTTTTGAAACTGCAACAGCTCAGCGCATGCTCACATTTTTTACAAACTGATTAACAATTTCCTTCATTTGCCAACACCTTTGTTTATGGTACCAACTCCAAGACTTTCTAGTTGCATTCTAACTTACTGCTATCACTACGGTGCAGTGATGTACTACCAGTCATGTAGAACATTGACCAAAGCAACAGCACCACCATCTCTTACATGAGACATCTTAAGGTTAGAAAATCTTACAAATGTGGAATCACCACCTCTCTGCAGAATTCGAGAAAAAAGAAACACCAAGATCAGTAGAATTATGGTTGTAATTCTTAATTTATGTAAACAAACTATGTATTGGACAGTTTTTGTTTTCCCCATTAATTCTTCCTAGCAATGGTACCATCAAAAATGGATTGCAAATTTTTGGATTGCTAATGGATTGCTAATGGATTGCTAATTCTGAGCACTAAATTTTGAGTTTCATATGATTTATTCCTTATATTAATTCAAAGTTTGGGAAGATAAAATGACATCTGCCTGCATTCAAATTTGAAACTGCCCATTGATGAAGTCTCTAAAAGCATGTATGAAAGAAAAATTAAAACAGTTTAAACCTTAAGACCAAACAGTAATTCAATATAAGTTGCATAGCTATGAACTTGTAAAATTAAAGATTCATTATTTTTCTCATCACAGCTGCACCCCCACAGGTTCTTAGGCAATTAAAATTCTCTCATGGTAGTAAAAAGGTTCTCCACATCTGTTCTGCAGTGTTCATATCTTTTCTGAAGGTATTAGCAATGTAGAGGAAGTGAAACTACTTTAACTCTTAACATCCTGTAAAAAGTTTTCTAAGTTATGTAATAATTGAGCAGAAAACGCTTAAAAATAGGGTTTTGTGCAACTTATTTATTATGAAATTTACAAGTAAGAAACACGTTCTTGAGGTGTTTTCACTCAAAAATATTTCCCTTTCACCATATATATATATATAGCATAATAATTCATATCAATTTGATGATGCAGTATCTTGTGAAACCAGGTTCTACAGGATGTTAAGAGTTAAATGGGAATCAAAACTAGGAAGCAGACGCAGCTCACCAGTAGCTTACTTCTCTCTACTGCACTCAACCTTATGTTTCATATATGGCAATAAATCCATTTTCTGAGTCTTTATGTCAAAACGTTTGGCAAATGGATTGTGAGTTCACAATCTGCTGTAAGTATCAAGTTCTAGTCTCAAACAAACCACTTAACTCATCTTTATTCTATTGACTAAGAAACAGATACTGATCTTGCAAATATATAATATGACAATAAACTATATTCTATGTGGGAAATGTTTTAAAATCTGTTTATGATCATTGATTTAATCTGTTGCCTGGTTTAACACCATCACCTGGCTCTTGGGTGCGTCAGTGGAGTCCTTTCTGTTGCAAGCATTCGGGCCAGGTCTCTGGTCTGAGGATACATTCCTCCCTCCCACCAGTCTCGGAGACCCTGAAAAAATGGTGATGGGCACTGCCTCCCTTCCAGACTAAGCAATTAAAAAAAAATGCTGGCATAGCTTGGACAACCCTGCAGTTGTTCTATGTATCAGAACCTACATAGTCACTTGACCTACTAGAAATAGCAGCCAAATTTCCCTCAAATCACACACTACTGGTCTCTCCACTCCACTGCAGCATGAATCATTAATTCCTATAACATGTCCAAACCAATGAGCTTATTTCTTGCATATATCTGCTGAAACCTTGATACCAAATCACATTTTAAAATTATTTGTGCTCAACCATTGTTATGAGTTAACATTGCTTATCAAATACAATTATAATTTTTCGGACTATTAACCTCATCATTAGAAATGAAACATTTTTTTTAGTATTTACATCTATACTACATTTCAATCGGTTTGATTTCCGATTGTCACTAGGTGTCTTATTCCAGGATATGTACATAGTACCAGACTGGATTTGAACTAGGTTCCTTTATTTCTAAACTAATGGTAGTAACATTCTTATCCACTATACCACTGATGCATGTACATTTAATATTATATTTTTAGGTTATTTAAATTTATTTTCCACCAAAGGCAGTTACTTGAGTGGATTTTCAGCAAGCATTATATGTACAGCTTCTTTGGTGTTTCTAAGTTTCCATCCAGAAATAAGACACCTGATGATGATTGGAGATTAAACTGATAGAAATGTAGTGTAGACCATCATCGTCATTTTATGACTACTCTTCAATGCTTGCATGGGTTGAATGGATCTTCTCTAGCCCAGCATCTCACCATTTGTTGTGGTCCTTTGTCATCTTCTTTGTGAGGTACAGCCTCTTGAGATCAGTATTCCCCACTTCTTCTGCATGATTCTTCCATTTGGATCACTTGGCTTTTCTTTACCCAGCTGTCATCCTCCATATGCATCACATGTCCAAACCAGTGCAGTCTTCTCTCTTGCAAGCTACATCTAATTTCTCTCATACCCAGTTTTTCTCACCTCGTTTGTGCTCTGTCATTCATGCACACTAACATTACACATCCAGCAGAGCATACTTGCCTCATTTCTTTCAAACCTTTGCACGTCTTTAGCATTCAATGCTCATATTTCACTATTATGCAACATCGCTTTTTGTACACAAGCATCATATAATCTGCTCTTCATTCGAAGAGAGAATCTCCTTGTTGTCAAGAGAGGTAAAAGCCTCCTGATTTTTTTCTACACCATTCTTACTCCAGCTATTATACTTTCGAAACATCCACCTTCACTGTTAATTAGATTACCTCAGTAATCGAAGCTATCAACTAATTCTAGGGAGCGTTTTGAGCATTTGAAAGAATTTATTTCATGGGTGCTCCTACTGCTAACTACTCCTGTGCATCTGCTACATACAAAGTTTTACTTTTCTGTAAGCCTACCTGTGATCCTACTGCATCTCTTGTGCACTCATAGTTTACATTTGGTCCATAGTACAGTTTCTACTCACTCCTTTTTCTGCATACTGAGCATGGCTACCTCTCTGATGCTAACTAAAACTTTCATCTTTCCTAGGTTTACTTTGAGGACTCTCAATTCTAGACTTTGCTACTGCATTTTGAATTTCTTCAGTAATTCTGTGATATATTCAGCTATGAGAACTAGGTCATAGGCATACAGGAGTTCCCACAGACAGCTGGTCAAACTCCTCTATTATGACCTGGAGAACTATAATAAACAGTAGGGAGCTGAAAACGGAGCCCTGATGGACACCTTCCCGCATGCTAAATTCCTCACTGAACTCATTGCTAACTTTCACCTTGCTGATACCATCTCTGTACATGACTTGCATGGCTCTCACAAACCATTCATCTATGTCCAGTTTTCTTAGTGACCACCAGAATGCGGGGCATGGTACCCTATCAAAGGCATTCTCCAGTTCAAAGAAGGCTAGTTATAGTGGCTTAGTCATAGCTAAGAACTTTTCCTGTAGTTGCCTCACTAGGAAGAGGGTGTTGGTGGTACCACATCCATGTACAAACCCAAACTGCATCTCATCTAAGCTAATTCTCTTCTTAATCTGTTGTGCTATAACTCTGTTACTCTCATAACCTGCTTGGTCTATCAATTTAATGCATCTGTATTTGCTTCTTTCCAGAGCATCTCCTTTGCCCTAGTAGCAGTTGATGATGATACCACTACACTAGTCATTGGTGTACTACCATTATCATGCTTTCAACTGTATATCTATCACCTTCAATAGCTGGTCCCTTTGTTGGGTGAACTTGGGATAGACCCTCTTTCTACCATGCATACTTCTTGTTCAGCAACCTCATGTAGTAACATTTTCATGTATATTTCTTCTCAGTATCAGTGAGGGCAAGTGCGCCACTACCATTCCGTACACACTGCTTTGCAATCTGAAACACCTCATGTCTTTGATCCTTGCATCACAGAACCTCTTACTTTCAGCTTCTCTATTTGCTACATATACCCTATGTTTAGCTTGTTGTCTAGCTACCTGATATTGTTCCTTGCTCACTCCTCTTTTCCAGTCTTGTTTTTAGCTTTTATGGCTCTGTCTACCATACCATTCCACCACCACGTCACCTTCTGCCTAGCTGGAACCTTGCTCCATTCAAAAATCTAGCCTGTGGCTCACAGCTGGTAGTCTCATAGAAACTCTATGTTATAGGTCTCCATATCAACTCTGCCTATTCGACATGTGTGTCAACTAGTATTTCTTTGAACTTACATCTGGCCAAGGGATTATTCAGCTTCCATTCCTTCCTTCTCTAAATTGTCTTGTGTCTCTGAGTTCATCTAGTTCTTACCCTGATGTCACTAATGACTATGTTGAGTGGTACATTTTTCACTTAGGAAAGACTTAGTATTCACAACCATCTGTCTATCCTGTTTCCTGGTGAGTATATAGCAGTGGTTCCCAACCGTTTTTGGGCCATGCCCCACCTAAGCATCTCTAAAATCCTTTTTTCTTACTTGCACTACTCATTTTATGCATGGGTTTGTGACTGAAAGAAATAAAACTTAGGAGATCAAATTCA